>JAPDSC010061028.1:0-35175 GCA_026290005.1 Latrodectus geometricus
TCTATTTTATTCTTAGTTAATACACAGAGTAAGTAAAACTTCAGTCGGAAAAGAAATCAGTTGCGTTTCAGAAATTACTCTAAACATCTTAATATAACCATAACTGTTATCTATATATATATATATATATATATATATATATTAAAATTGTGCTTCACCTTTCTCATTACATTCATTATGATATATACATTTGACCATGCTTCTATGAAATCATTGAATCATTGATCATAGAAGAACTGAGTAGTGTTTGTTCCACTGTAGTGTAAGTTCGAATATTAGTATCGAACTATTTCCACGTCTGTTAGAGTGTTGAGATGGGATACATTTGAATGCCAAGAACATTCCAAGAAATTTAACTGTCATTGGAATCGAGCGAATGCCTTCCTGACACAATTCCTTGAACTCTCATATAATGACTAATTGACTGAATTATATAAACTTCCATTTCTGTCCATTAAAACAAAAGTAAGGTCAATTATCTAAGAAAGTTGTCTTGGAGCACATTCTAATAATATATTCCCCTCATAAAATTTTAGCTTTAGATGAAATATTCCAATGAAATAGCATTTTAGATTATGAGTTGCTATCTTATTTATGCATGTTAATCAATATTCATGAGTGGATTTCTGAACTATGAGATTTTCAAAATCTGATACGTCTGTTACAGAATTCTATTACCGATTTCAACATATTGCATTATAACTTTAACTCCATCGGACACATACTTATTTCTTAGTGACATTAAACCCTCTAAACTTAATGCGAAGCAAAGCACTAGTTTTTGGTTAGGGTTTTCACCATTCGATGTTCTTGTTTTTACACAAAGACTAATTTAATCAGGACTTATAGTTCAAAAAGATTTTAAATCCTTAACAAACATCTATGACCAAGGTAGAAATCTAAGGTAACAGAGCTAACCAATCTTCTAACAGCTTGAGACACCCTTGTTATTCAGTGATATAATTCTTTAATATAAAGAGGTAGATATTTGTTTGGATTGTCAATAAATGAGTTTATCACAGATGTCCTAATCCTTTTGACAATTGCTTGTATGAAATGTAATTGTCATTAAAATAGTAAAACAAAAAAGTTATAAATTCGAATATTGATTAAAATTAGTGACTATAATAAATTCCAATATTAGTACAAAGAATGGAGTACTATTTAATTGATAAGTTGATTCAAAGGTGGTTCAAAGTTTCCAATAAAACACCAGTACTTTGAATTTTCAGTTCATAATCTATCATATGCATTATGATTGTCTCAAGAAAAGTTATACTAATTTTATATGACGTAAATGCCTGCTTTTAAATGCAAACCCTGTAATTTTACAAAATGCTGACTTCTTATACAATTGATTTCTTTTTTGTGTTTTTAAACTTAAGTCCATCCGCGAATTGCTGTTAATTAACATGTCTGCAAACTCTTATTGATTTTTTCAATTTAATTTTTTTGATTTATATTCGCTTAAAAAAATTTGGAAATAACGCTAGTTAATTAACGTTAAAAATGAAATTTGAAAGTTATGTTTTCTAAAGACAAAATATAATTTTTTTTTTAATATTTGTAATGGAATATTTCCATCTTTTAATTAAAATATATATTTATTTTCGGCTTATAAAATACATTCATTTTTAAATTATGTATTTTTAAATTTAATATATTTAGCTGCACCATTTCTGTTTAAAAAAGAGAATTTATGATTGTTTATTTATGATTAGTTTATTAATAGTTTGCATATTGAAATCAATATAGCTAATTAATGTCCTGTGAATCTATTCTTATTATGTTTGTATTTTACTTTATTTTTATTAACGTTTGTCAGCAAAGACTTATATCATTAAAATTATAAATTTAGTTTGATTTAAATAATCATTATAACATAATTACTGCACTTATATTTATACTGAAATATTTTAAAATGTGGAGTATAAGTTATAGTAATGTACTTGACTTTGTTTTTACACTGAAAACATACGTTATAATAAGAAGAATTAAAATAATATCAAAAGTACGTATAAAATTGATTCAATTTAATATACAGAGCAATATGAAAGGTGGAATAATGTATCAACATAGCTAGTGTCATTAGGAAATGTTGACTAAACTGGCAATTTTTTTTTTTTTGCAGTTACAGGCAAATAAAACTAATCTATTACACTCCAAAGCCATACCAAACCATAAATAAGCAGCAACATATCAGCAAAATTACAAATAAAAATTGAATTGAAGCAATCTGCATATAAATATAAAGAAAATGGCAAATGTTCATACACATATAACTTTAATTTGCTTAATTTTTGATTCCCAACCATATAAAATTGCCAAATAAATACAGAAAATAAGTTATTAAAATTAAACACAATTGGCAGTTTCAAGCTTCATAAAAGCGTTTTAGTTCTGTAATTAATAACTATGACTTAATTCATTGTCCTAAGCAATGTTCTACAAGCCAGTGTATAATGAAGTTTATTGGAATTTTATTATTTTGTAAAGTATTTTTAACTGCTTCATTTCTTTACATAATTTAAATTATTACCTAACTCTTATATTTTAATTAATTGGCTAAAAATCACAGTTTTATATATTTAAATAGAAATATTTCTCTTCTAAAAAATAAATTTGTTAAATTTAAATTTATTTGTTTTATTATAAATATCAGTCTATTTTTTTTACATTGAAAAAAACATCAGAGATTCAGATTTTAAATTGTGCTTATTATTTTTTCTCATAATTTTACATTATATATAATATTTCTTTTTTTATATATATATAAACGAACAATTATATTATTTATGAAAGCAACTTTATTTGTAATTAAGTTAGAATATCATAATTCTAATTGGATTTCTTTACAGCAAATTTATTACTTTCACATAAATGTAATTATGTAAATATAGAAATTATTAGAACTATATTTATCTTTTTATGTAAAACATATTATAAGAAAGTAATCATTGAAAAAATTATAATTTAAGTTTATTTTTACAGTTTTTTATACAATTTAATGTCAAATAATTTTATTTCGTAATAAGATTTTTCTATTTATTAAAAAAAAACTAAATATTTTTTTTAAACATTCTTCAAGAAGAAAAAACAAAACAACATTAAATATTCTTTATTTTCTCTCTTGTTATTTATATAATAAGCTGAAATTAAGAGAGATATGTATAATATTCCTCCTTTAATTCTCATAGGACTTCACAAAAATGTAAAATAAAATTTCCCTACTCAAATCTTGTGCAATCTTTGCAGTAAACAATAATAATTACTGTATAGAGCATTTTTAATATGATGTATTCCAAATTCTAATTATAAAAGCACTTCGTATCATATTTCAGAGGAATATTTCTTTGGTCTCATTTAGGTAACTTTTGAACAGGAAAGGTAAGATTATTTGTTTTCTGCATTCAAAACTGTCGGAGGAGTTATTTTAAGATTTCATGATTCCCTTGTGATTCAGAGTGAAACATTTATCAAAATCTTTTGGTCATATATTAAAAATTATTTAATGTAAAGCTGAAGTAATTGCTTAAAAAGTTTTACGAAAACGCAAAGTTTTGTAAACATTTACCATGTGAGCTTATAAAAAAATTTCAGCCAATTACTTCACAGTTACAAAATAACAGTTTCCTCACCATGTAAAATAAGTCTTCAAGAAATTTAGAAATACATAGAATGCTAAAACAAAATACTTTGTAAAGGAATAGAATATGTACTATTGTATACTATATATAGTACCTATTCTATTCGCTAATTATTAAAGTATTAGAATAGGTATAATTTTATGGTATATAGTTTTACTCCATATTTATAAAAATTATTAATTTTTATGTGTTATATATGTGCAATTGTTGTGTATAATTTCTTTATTTGTTACATATAAATTAAAAATAATTAGAAAGTGATATGAAAAACAAAATCTTTAGAAAAGTTAACTATTTCTGTCTTAGAAAATAAGTATCTAAAATTTCTAATTCATTGCTTGTAAAATTTTAAACAGAAATATGTTTCAAATTAGATAATATTATTCCCTAGTATAGATTTAAAACACAAAATATGAAATTTATAATTTTTAATCACGCTACAGATGAAACTCAAATGTTTTTAAAAATTTAGTATAATTATAATTACACTAATGATTTCATTAAAAATGTTAGTGATATTTTGTAGAATATAATTGTAAAATTTTGTAAGATGAGGGGAAAATCAATACGAATTGTTAAATTATTGACTAATGAATACCATTAAAAAAGTTATATGTTAATAATGTCTATATATATAATATGTATAAAAATACTTCATAATCAATGATTTCCTTAAGCTTAAAGTTATATATAAAAGAATTAATATAATAATAACACAACATAAATTTTTAATATTTTATAATTAAGATTATGAATAGTATATTTTGGCAACAAATTAGTATAGATCATTGATTTTTTATATTTAACGTTTGTGAATTGTATTTCAATATTTTATGAAATATTTTCATAAATTAAATTGATAGAAATAAGGCTTGGATTTTTCATTAAATAACATACATGCATATTACACTACACTTCTGTTATTAAATTTTATATGCATAATTGTCATGTATTTTCTAAAATGTATTTTATAATTTTTTTGTGTAATAAATATTTATTTACAAACATAATCATTAAGGAAATTTTTATATTAAAGAAGTAGAAATTAAAATTATAAAGGTAATTCTTCTAAAGAGAACAAGCCTTTTAATGTCTTGATATCATTTTTAGTTTGTACCAAAGTGAAATAATTTATAATACTCTTAGGATTGCATTTTTCTAATGATCATCTGTAAATTGCTAATAATAATCTATGGCGTCTTATTTCTATAAAATTACTAATTAATCAGATAAGACTAACATGTGTGCAGCATTGTTGTATATCTTAAGAGGGAATAATAAGAATGAAATTTTATATATATATATATATATATATATATATATATATATATATAGAATAAAATTTTTATCTCTATTTTTCTTTATATATTATGACATCATCCAATGGCATCTTTAAAAATTTTATTTCCCCATAACAGAAATTTATGCACCTTAAGATCATGATCCAATTAGTGAAGAAAAATAGAGATAAAAATTTTATTCTAATTTTTTTGAATAAAATTCTTACTTTCAGTCTTCTTCATAGAATTGTATTTATAGAAGAATTTAAGCATAAAGTTGTTTTTAAAGAGTTTAAATTTTCAACTTTAAGTGAAACTACAGAATTATTCTATTTATAAAATTATTTAATAATCATTTTTGCAATATTTTCCCATTTTTATGCTATTCATTGCATTAAATAAATATACTTTAATGACAATTTTACAATTTAATTAAAATTTCTTTCCTTAATTTAATTTACTTCCTAATCTTAAACTTTAGAAATTACATAAAACGTAACTTTTTAAAATAGTTACTTATTATATCATCGGCAACCATTCTTTATTACCAAATGATATAGCGTCAATACCTACAAGTCTTAAAAATTTTATTTTCAAAAACGTGAATACAAAGTTTAAAGCCATTTTTTTTCATTGAAACAAATAGATAGCAACTTCATTTTTAATTTATATAACACGATAATACATCATTTAAAGACTTTCATTTTTAAAGGAAATATTTGACGTGATAATATTGTATAATTTTTAAATGTAATCTGAAGCTTTCAATTAATTAATTTTTGAATTCTATCTAAATTCAATAGATTTTTCAAAATTATTTTATTAAATATATAACTTATTACAAAATTTCATTTACCAATTTCTAAATTCTTTATTTTATTTATTTTTAAGTATACGCTATTTAATTTAATATTCCTTAATATAATAACTGGATTTTTTTAAAACTTACATAATATCCGCATGTTATTTCTATTCTTGTATAATATTCCCTTCAATTTTTATTTTGAAATATTTTTAAAAGAAAACTTATCAATTATTAATATGTTATTTGTATTGATATATACTTAGCAATTTTAATAATGCCACCATTTTTTCTCAATTTCTTATATTATTTCTGTCCTATAGAAATAGCTGATTTATGGCTTTTACTGCTGTTAATTAAATTGCTGTTGCTAATTAATTCACAATATTTACGTCATCTTATATTTTTTTTTTATTTGAGAAAACAAAATTATCTCCCTGTGCACTAAGGAATATCACACAGGGCCCGAAGGTACAACTAATGCACAACATACTATCTTAAAGACAAATCATGAGATGAAAATATATATATATACATATATACAAGAGGAAAAAAAAAGAAGTTAAATTACAGAATGGATAAATTTTTTAAAAAGTACAAAAGTCTCTTTCTTCACAAGGTCCGACAAAATTGAGGGCCATCTATTATTCAAGTATTTGCGAAGCTCGTTCCTTTCTTGTGAGACCAATGGGCATTCAAGAAGAATGTCAGAAGGATTGTCAATCCCAGAGTTGCAGCTGCATACGTCACTGTTTTTGATATGAAAACGATGGAGGTAGCTATTGAATTTCCCATGTCCAATGAAGAATTGGGTAATTTTAAAGTCAGTATGGAACCAGTGGTTCTTAATTCTGAAGAAAACTGTAGGGAAAAAAGATTTAGTCCACTTACAATTGGGAGAGGAGACAAAACTTGAGTTCCATTCTGTGATTATGTTCTTTTGGGTAATGGATTCAAAAAAAGACTTGGGAAGACAAGTATTGAGTTTATTTGTATGTGATAAAGAAGATTTGGCCAAGAAATCTGCTCTTTCATTGCCATACACACCACTGTGGCCCTTAACATGAGAGAAACGGAAGGAGATATTTTTAATATTGCACACATGAATAAAAGTCTGGACATCTACAATGAGTTTTTCACAACTTGTTATATCTTGCAGAGCCAGAAGGGATGACATCGAGTCACTGCAAATTAAAAAAATTTTTATAAGGCTTGTCTATGGCATCTTTAACAGCAAGATTAATGCAGAGTAATTCCGCATGGAAGATCGAACAATAGTCATTAATGTGGTACGTCTGATGGATCACTTCAAAACAATTCTGAAAACATACATAAGCAAGACCTACTTTTTCGTTAACCTTACTCCCATCTGTAAAGTAAATAACATCGTAGTCATCTTATATTGGCGAAGTAATTATAACCAAATAGCCTTACTCTGAGCTTAATCTTCACTTTTACTGAAAAAAATATATAAAATTTATTTTTATATACTAATCTTAAAAATATATGCATTTTGATTTGCTAGTTTATAATTCAAATAATTCTTAGAAGGCAGTATCAATTTTAAGCAGTTTTATTTTATTAATTTAAATTAATTGTTGACACATCTTATAAATCAATAATAATAGCAGCTCATCCAAACACTTCACATTATTGGAAGTATTAATTCAGAGTAGATACAAAAAATATATTTCAAGATGCTTAAAGATCGAAATAAATATCTGGAAGAATATCAGATTTTTCTTCCGCATTGGAAATCTTCAGAGAAATTGAAAATAATAGCCAAGCAGTCAAATCTCTCAAATATCTGAACATTGATAAATGGGAAAGAAAAAAATGTTAGCTTATATTTTACCAAATTTCCTCAGAAATTATGATAAATATATAAAGTCGAATTTCGAAAGTCAAAAAAGGGAAATCTGATCTACAATACAAATCTATCCCACACACATATATCATAGAAGTGTAACTTCTGTATATCACTTTAGTTACATTCTTAATAGATACAAAAATATCACATTTTTTCTAATGCTTGTTCAAAAAAAGATATATAATAAAAAATTATCCTGAAAAATATTGAAATGTTGAAACTGTTTAGATAAAAATTTAAATTTATTATTAAGGTGTATAAACTTTCAAACTTTAGTAAATATAAAGTAAAAATAATAATTTTTAGAAACCAACATGATTAATTTTTTTTATTAATAGGAATAAAATGCTAATTTAATACAAAAAAGGGGATAAATATTTAATTAAAATGAAATTAAATAACCATTTTCAGAATAAATCATATAAACATTTGTAAATACTACAATTACATATCTTTTTAGAATTCCTTAATGTATTTCTTAATACTATTTAATGCGGACACATGTTTGTGTATGTTCATCTAACTTTTTCATAATATGTAAATTAAAGGAAAAAATCATTGTAATCCATTATTTGTGTTTCTTAAATATTCTATTAAGAAAATTACGTGATTGGTTTTGAAAAATACATTTCCATAATGAAAATAGATGTATTATGCATGAAATATTTTAATTCCTTTTAAAATAAGAATTTACACACATTTAGTGATTGAATACATCTATAGTTAAGTCAACAAATCTGTCCATTAAGTGCTTTGAAATATGTGAGTTATATAGATGATCAAAGTTATATATATAGACTGCACTTTAAATATTATATTCATTTATATTTTAATTCAAGAAAACTGTACCATGTTATAAATCTGAACACTTACATTTCATGATGATTTTCATTTCAAATAATTATAATAATATGCAATTAAACAGCATTCAGTAATAAAAAATTGTTTGATATTGATAAAAAAAAAGATTTTTTTCATTGATTTTATTTATAATTTATGTAATACTTAAATTATAAATAAAATCAATGAAAAAAATCTTTTTTTGTATTATGTATACTGTTTTTTTGTATTATGTATGTAATACTTAAATTATTAAAGATGATAAATTAAAAAAATCTTTTTTTAATTTATCATTTTTCTTAATAATATTATATTTAATATTATTAACGATAACAGTAAAAATGTAATACTAAAAATCACATTGTGAAGTACAAAATATATGTAAAACTTCACGTGAGTTTATAGTATTAAATTAATTATTAAATATGATAAATTAAAAAATATTTTTTTAATAATATCAAGCGTTTTTATATTACTGAATGTTATGTACAATGTGTTGCATATGTTATTTTACATTATATATACATTATATATAATACTTGAGCTTTTATTGACAGTCAAAAACTAATTAAGTTAATTAAAATAAAAATTGTGATTTTAACTCCTCAATATGTATATACGAATACAATGCTTACTGTTTTGATGCAGGGTATAAAAATCAACAAAAACAAATATATTATTAATAAAATCAGAAATTGAGAGTTTCACACTGTAACACATATCTCAAACAATAATATCTAATAACGATGAGGAAGCCAATTTGAGTCGTTTGTAACTCATTCGACTGCCAACAGCGGAATAGAACTCAAGTGGAAATACAATCTGATTAAATTATTCAGTCTATGACATGATGGTACGCTGATCGTCAACCTCACCGGGGTATTTCCGCTTCCCTATAGAGAAACCCTTTTACCAGGATTAAATTGATATTGTCACGACGGACTAATGACGTCAGAATAAGAGGTAATCCACTAATCCCTTCCATCAGAGAGGAATTGACAAGACGGATGGATTTTCAAGTAAATGGGCAATGATTTCTCATAAATGACTTTGAAAACACAAGTACACTGACAAATAATAATTATTAATTCTTATTAGCCCTATATATTTTGATAGGTTCAGGGAAGTACAAACCATAAATTATAAATCATCACCTAGATTGACAAGGTACTCCGAATACAATAAATTTTCTGTAAATCTATTGCCATCTTGATTCCTATCAGAAATTAACCGGATTGAAGAATAATACCAATTACTTTTAAAATATTCATCACTTTGATTAAGATATATTCTCTAAATTAGATGGCACTCTGAAATTCAATTTGAGGGATTATCAAAAGTTTGTAAGTGTATATTTATTTTTATACTTCTGGAAACTTTTACTGTATAATTCTGCTAAATGTCAAGTATTTCATTTTAATATGTGATAAAATTATGAACAATCATATGAAATGAATTGTGTAAATGTCATAAAAACAAAAAAAGGGAAAAATTATTTAAAGATACAAAATTTTGTGTTGAAGAGTTTGCTAATATGATAACTTAGAAAATGATAGTTAATATATTGTTTATCTATATTAAATTAATTATTACAAATTGTATATTTATTAGATCTCGAGGTTTTGATGTTCATTATTATAAAAAATATGTCTACAACAAATGGTACTTTAATAACTTTATTTATATTAATCCGTTATTTGGTTGTTATCAATGATATTGTTGATTTCCATTCGCTTCTATTTGATGTCTATACAATTCCAAATCACTTTTCAAGCTCTTAATAATTATATGATTCTGAATTTACATATTTAAAAATATGACAGCACAATTAAGATTTTTAAAAAAATTCCATGCACGCATTCTAATACATGTCGTGGTAAAAAGGAGAAACAAACAAGTATATTATTATCTTCCCTTCAGAATAGCAAGAATAGGTATAACACGTTCCTCTCAACGAAAAAGAGATTTACTTGACTTTCGCACCAATACATTAATTTAATATCCCATTTTTGAAAGCTAATATAAGCCTTTAAACAGTATAAATTTTCAGCTGCAGCAAAGGTAATTATAGAATAGTAAATATATTAAGAAATCCTTTTCTACTTAGCAATTTCTATCAAAAGTAATATTTTTAACTAACTTCAGCGTGGTATCATATAATACTCATTCATTACTATAAATATATCTTGGAAATATATGATTTATATTAGTTTTTTTTTATTTTTTAAATTTTATAAAAAAAATTATAACTAAATTTATTAGTTATAATTATTTTACAAAATAATTATAACTAACAAAATATTGTTATAGATGTGTAAACGTTATTTTTAATCTTATTTTCCTAAAACAATTTTTTCACTTATCTAAATATTCTCCTGAAAACCAAAAGGGGAAGTTGCTATTCATATAGGATTTTATTTTAATTAAATAGTTTAATAAAATATAGAAATATATTACTTTAAACTAAAAATTTTAAAATTTGTCAACATTTTACTGATAATAACAGTAAGTCTTTTGCTTTACACTTATTTAATAATTTATGTTTAAAGGTAGTAAGCAGTATTTCGTGAACAATAAATGATGCACAATACTTAATGCAATAAATTTATTTACATCTACATTTTTTTGAAAATTCATGAGACTTCTTTGTAAAATAATTAAATTTACAAATGAAACGGAACAGTTAGAGAAAACGCGACAGATAAGCTACATTACCTCTATCTCTGTTGTTTGTACATAAGTAAGATTTCAGTATATAAATTTTGAAAATACTGATATGGAAACATCTTATAATTAAAATGTTTTTATTCATTTATTTTAAGATATTAATAAAAAATCAATTATCTTAGAATTAATGTATAATATCTGTAGAAAAATACATTTATGAATGAATTTAATAAAACCAATTACAAAATGTTCATTGATAAAATTACTTATAAAACGGTACTTAAATTGTATGTAAAATGCAAATGCTCTATGAATATTGATAAAATCTTACTTTCTACAGATACAACTAAATTTTTTTCATAACCTTCGAAATTCTGCATGTGTCAAATATCGATTACTAATGTATTTTATTGAAAACTAAACAAGACGTAAAATTGTTTTTTGAAATAAAATATACATATATGCAAATCAGGAAATGCATTTTATCTAATTATCATAAATGATCTTCTGATTATTTCAGCATTCTTTTGATCTTTTATAAATCTTTTGAGACAGGTAAGGAGATGCGGTGCATACAATCAAGGGCTATCATGAAGTCTTCGCTTATGTGATCAATTATTAAAATCTGAAGTACTTTCACATTCCTTTCATCGATAATAGAATATGCCTAAATTTTTTAAGCTGGTATTTCTAAATTTCCAATAACAATTTTTTTAATAAAATATGAGAATGCATGTGACATTTGAATTTCAGTGTTTATTGCAGTTATTATAGTGCTATCCTAGTTGAATAAGAATCATTTTTTGTTAGATTAGAACGGATTCTGTAACCAAACAAATCAAAAATCCATAGTGTTCAATACTGGCGAATGAATTTTAAAATAGGTTGTAATTTGTTGTCCTAATATTCTTCAATCAAAATAATATAGCGGAGTTCAAGTGAAATGTGGAGATTTTCATCTTGAAGTCTGTTTCCAAGTGATGCTGAATTATTTCCTGCAGTTATTTACTTTTCAATTTTAAGATGCACTACATTGTATGATAAGTCGCCTAACCTGTCTTGTGATTAGCGTAACTGACTACATATGGAGAAGACCTGGGTTCGAATACCATCTCTGGCATGGATGTACCTTTTCTTTCTCTCTCTCTCTCTGTGTTTCTTGTCCTTTCCTCAGATGATGGATGAATGTGGCCCGCCCTATAAACGGGTTTGTGGTGGTGTGGGCAATGCTACTCGTACTTCCGTGTCTTGGTTCACAGGTGCCCACCGGGTAACGATAAAATGAGTAGCAGTTTCCGGCCTTGTTGCGGCAAATGGGCTAATGTACTTACTTGCTCAAGGGTGCCCACCATTAGAAATAAAAAAAAAAACATTGTATGATGAAGAAAAACTGTACCACTCTTTTTATCATCCACAATGGTTGAATTTCATGGAATTAATTTTATCCAATGATCAATCAGTGATAAATAATAAACTATTACAAAAGCAATATGGTTTAAATTGAAGTAAAACTTGTTGATACTCACAAAGCAACATCACCAAACAATCTCTTATTGTTTTCTTAAAAATTCTTTCGAAATTCCTTTCAAAATTATCAGAAAGAAACGAATACTAATCGAAAAGAAACTAAAATTATCTAAAAAAAGAACATTATCAAATTTTAAGAGTATTGTTCTTCAATGGTATATTTGATATATTTTCGAAATTTAAGGATTTCAGTATTTTCCCTGCTATTAATATAAATAATTTACAGGATCAGATTGCCCGTAAATAGATACTTTTATTAATATCTTAAAAATATAAATCATGTTTATCAGATGAATTATATTTGTAGTCTCTTAAATTTAGAAATTTATTTGCTTGAGTAATTAGATAATAATGATTGAAATGAGTTGGAAAACGCCTGTAAAACCACAAGAATTTACTTACCGGCTTAAAATGTGACAGTAAAGATAGGAAAAGGAAACCAATAAAGAGAAAGAGAAAAATTTCTAGGAAATGTGGATATGCGAAAAATAAATGAATGTTTGAATATTCTGAAATAAAATTTATTTTGGATAGTAAAAATGTAAATTGATTATTTTTGTTAATAAAAAATAGAAAAATATAGATAAGTTTAAAACATTTTAATTGTGATTAATTTTATATTCAGAACTAAATATTTGAACGAATAGTTAACCTGTATGTTAACTATTTCATAGAAGAAATTAATTTTAGTAAGGAAAACAATATCTCGTATGCTTCAAATTTTGATTATCATAATGTAGAGAAATTATAAACTAAAAAAATTATAAAGATATTTTAACAACTACATTAGATTTCTCAATAATAGGAAATTTAATATGCAGTAAATTTAAATCAAAATCATTAAAAAAACTGTTTAATTCCTAGAAAATGTATAATACAATTCAAAATCAGACAAATATTTTTCATACTTTGATAGTTTTGATAGTCACATTTATTGGAATTAAAAAAAGAATACAGGATTAATCAAAATAATTATCAATAAAGGGATCTGTCCATCAAACTAATTAGGCTTATTTTCAATGTGGCTGAATAGCTGGTATATTTTATTATTTAGGAATAACAAGTTAGCAAGTTAGTCTTTTTTCAGGGAATTTTTTTACGTGCAACAATAATTTTATTTTGGGATTATACAAAAATCAAGTTCTAGAATTTATAAGAAGGCTTTACAATTAAAAATTTTACATGAAGTGCGTATTATTACCAGTTAATATTAAATAATGAATCACTTGCTAGAGTTTTGAAAATTAATTCCGTTTTTTTAAAGCTGAAGTTATATATGTCGCAGGGTTTGTATTAATATTTAATAAACTTTGAATCTATTCATTTTTCAGGTATTAAAATTCTTACAAATATTTAAATACATTAAATATCTCATATAAATGCTAAGAAAAATTTTATGATTCAGAATCTTACAAACGCACATAAAAGGAAATCTCTAAAATATTTTATATCTTCAATAAATGATGCTTCATATTTTGCAGATATCTAACTTGTTATTGCAAAAAATCATGCGGGGAATTTTTTCTTAATAACGTAATGAAACAGCTTTATTAAATACTAAAATCAAGTAAAAGTTTATTTTTTTAAATTAAATTTCAGTTGCAATTTTGTCTATTCTATTTTTAAAAAAAAAATTATCAAGTAAAACATATTTATTGTGTAACTAAAATAAGAGCAACAGCTCATTTATTTAATCATTTATAAATTGCTTAAATTTTATTATATACTTATATTGAACTTTGTTCTTAGATGCAATATCAAAAACATTCTAATATTAATCTATATATTTAAAACAAAATATCCTATAGAAATAATAGTTTAAGGACAGTTTATACAAAACTCGAAAAAATGTCATTTTATGAAAATTACAGTTCCAACCGATGTTTATACTAGAAACATTTAATGGAACAATATGAATTTGGAGAATGTTTTGAAATTCAGTAGCTTAGAATAATTTAATCAGATTATAAATTTATAATGTTCTACTTGCTTTGACTATCGAAAATGTTAATTCAGTATCTTTGCGAGAATAGTTCTGAGGAATAACCTTTGATCACTGCTTTCAATGATCAATGATTGTAAGCAAATGTTTGAAAATGAAGTCTCTCATACGATGTTTAAACATTAAACAACAATATTTCTCTTTATTCTTCTATGGATCTAAAATTTAGGTTTGAATAGAAATAATGTTAAATTAGTGAAAGCTATAAATCATTATAGATAATATCGTATATTCTTGCATAGAATGTCATGACTTTAAATATTAATTTTACTAGCATGTATTTTTAAATGTGATAATTCAGATGTATTTATTTAAATCTTTTTAGTATATATAAATTGAATATAATTGGATAAGATTTAAAATTGTTTTGAATTTTAAATTTTGTTCACACATTTTATTTATGAGCAGATTTTTAACATTAAAATTAAACTTTTTAAAAATGTAGTTTATAAAAATACTTGAATAATAAAATTATAAAAATGCTTGAATAATAAACTTTAACGTAATATCTAGAAATACTATTTTAAAATACCAATTATATTTCAAAATATCTAAATATCAAGTAATATTTCCTAAATATCAAGGACGATTATTACTACAGGATATATTTCAATTAAAGTAAACACTTTTTTGTAAATATTTATTTAAATATTAGTTACTTTTATACATAAATGAATATTTGTTGTTGTAAAAATATTAATTTTTATTTGTACAGCACCATAAATATTAACAAAATTTTCACAACCACAGTAGAATAAAAATTTTTAGAAATAAAAAATATAAGTAACTTGTTTTTATGTACCTCATCAAGACTCATATTTGTTGCTTTGATTTATAAATTAGATTTACTATGCAAGATTTTGAAACTACAAATGGTGAATACATTTTTGAGATTAAGTAAAATATAATAAACAATAGAATGGAAAATGCAATCAGCGTTTTATTATCTAATTTTTTCATTGTTAAGTGACTCACATAGTTTTGAAATCTGAAGAAAATAAGAAAGAGATTTTGAGTTTCGTTTTAAATATGACAATTTCAATTCAATTGAATAAATTTTTAATTTTAATTAAATGGAATAAGGTAAAGTTTATTTTTGTAATTTGAAATGACCTTTAATTTTTTATATAAATGTCTTCTTAAATGTATTGCTACATTATATTAGTTTTGAGAATTTTATGAGGTCTTGAATTATTTCCAGTATTCATTATATATTGAATTGAAGATGTTGTGTTATCATATAAAAATCTTCTTAGGAATAACAAGCTGAAGATTTTCCATGTTGAAATATTTTTAGGTAGGATGAGATGCTTTCGAAGTGATAAGCTTATATTATTCTCCATTTATACTTGTAACTTTAGTTTTGTCAAATGATACAATATGATAACTGCAATGATTTTAAGTTTAGTAAATAAAACTCATCAATGATAATATATCTACAGAACTCTGCGCTATTCTAGATTATTAAATATCGTCGATCGAATTAAAATCTTTAGGTGACAAAAAATAATTACACATTACATTATTTATTTTATTTGGAATTGTACTGCACTAAGAGTTTACAAAAATTGTTCAATAAGAGTTAGAATTGTTCCTCACTTTATGGAAAGTCAAATCAATTGTAAAATATCTATATTTGTTACCGAATTCTTCTGTCTAAACAATTTATTTTAATCGTTGAAAGCTATTAATATCATTGAGCATAAAATGCATCTTAATCCCTCAATCGTCAATACTATTTGACTAATCTCCTCATTTAATTTAAAAGCTTCACTTTTTCACTTAAATAGATAACTATTCTTCTATATAATAATAAGTGCGTAGTTTTGATAACCATACAATTTAAATCAAACCAATTAATTTTAAAAGGAAGTACAATTTTTGAGGATCTTACAGTCTGCAATTTTTGAGGATCTTGCAGTTTAGGGAGCAGTTTCATTAACTACACCCTAAACTTAAATGAATTTATGGAAATTTTAATAAAACATATGTAATTAAATAAAAATAAAAAGAAATAGAAAATTATAATTTCCCAAATTGCGTTTCTTATAATAAATTATGCTTCACATTAAAATCAAAAGCAAATGTGGCCATTTAAAATATAATTTAAATAGAAGTTTACTGTACAAATAAAAAAATATATAATAAATTAAATATTACTTTTTATTTTACAGATTCTACAGATTTCTGATAACTTTAAAACATTATTTGATAAAAAAAGGAAATATTTTTTTTTAATTTTCTATAAAAACATTCTTATTTGACGTTTCCAACATAACACGAATTTAATTAAAATTTCAGCATTTTTTAAAGAATTTTACACCGTGTTTCAATATGAAGTTTTAATTTTTTTATCATTTTTTTCTTTGAATATTTTATTTAATTTCAAGAAACTTTTTGAATTAAGTATAATTATAAAATAGATATGAAAGATGAAACGGAGAAGTAATATCAAAGACAGATTGTGAGTTTCCAACAACTAATAAGGAAATGAAATAAATAATTAAAAAAAGGAGTTTAAATATATCCTTAAGAATCTTAGTTATGAAAAGAGCAGATGAGATTAAAAATTTTAATCAGTGAAATTTTAGCAATAAAAAAAGAACTATACAAAAAATATTTTCATCTAGATTTATTTATATGTTATTTCTCTTTTTTTGTATTATATTTATAAACTGAATTTTTTAATTTAAAATAGTTAGTAAAAGGTATAAAAATTAATATTTGATTAAATTTATGATCTTAATTAGTCAAAGCTATGAGAAACATTAATAATATTTTCAACTACAAAATTAACAATAAATAAAATTTTCACATCATTCGATGATATTAAACTATAAAAAAAATAACCCTTACCTCTTCCAAATTTAAATAGTGTAATTGTCTTCAACAATAAGTTAAAAAACAAAGAAAATGATTGCATATTGAAGAAAGTATTTTTTTTCAATAAATTGCTGTCAGTGCAATTAACATAATATTTTATGAATATCAAATATTTTAGGTCAATGACTTATAAATCTTCAAAAAATAAATAAGAATAAAGAGTGCTTATCTATAAATATCTTTTTAAAAAATAGATTTCACATTATAACTTTCTACGCATAAATTTATCTGATAATTAAATATAAGGTATAATACAAAAAATTAATCAAACTTCAAGGTCCTTTCTTTCTTAGTTATTCTATTTTGGTACTGTTAAGTCGTACTCACATATGAAGGTTCTATAAAAAAAATCTGATTCTTTTGACTTCTTGAGAAATCTAGATTTTTATGAAGGGTTATAAAATGAACACCTGAAGTTGTGTTTTTTAGGTTGTTAAGAATGTTTAATGGTTATAATTTTTTTGTATGCAACTGTTATTTTTTTTCTTCTGCTCGTAAAGTTAGAATGAATATATAAAATCAAGATAAAGTTTTGTCAGATCATTTGTTTCGATTTACACTCTACAAGAATTACGGTAAGAAATTATATTTCTCCTTGTAAAAAGGAAAAAACTTACTTTGCAAATGCATTTACATCTCATTAAATTTGCATAATATAATAACAAATATCCATGGTAAAACAGAAAGCTGCGTAAATCTAAATTTACTGAAATATTCTTTATTGAAAGTATGAAACATAGCTTTTAAATGCTTCTACCTTATATCTACAGTTGGTATATAGACGATGTTTCGATCAAAATAATTTGTGATATTCTGATACAAAAGATCCAATGGAGCTTCTTCAATAGAAGAGTATCTTTTTTGCAGATACTTTTTGACTTTTAAATGATATACATGCATTTTCGCAAAGTTAAAAACGGCACACATTTATTGAAATGAAATATTTATTAATAGCATATATTATTACAGAGCCTAATATATACTTAACAATAATTGCCCATGGTACAAAATTATAGATCTCCAAAAACGCTTTAAACAAAAAAGAAGTCATATTTTGTTCAGAAGCTCAGATATAATTTTTTTAATATTGATTTAAATTAAGTGAGACATGTTAAATTTCATTTCATTCGTTACACTTCTTTTGATGGACAAATGACACTTTTAATTATCCAATATGGATCATTTATGTCAAAAAATTTAAGACCAACACTTAATTAAAATTTTAAAATGTGTATATTATATGAAGAATATTTATGATGATAAGAGATACAAACATCATTTTTATCACCTGACAGCAATCCATAATGGTTTTCTTGTGACCAATAATAGTAGTATATTTTAAATAACTATATAAATATTTTATTATTGCTAGCAGGAAATAATGCTACCAAATATTTAATTAATAATAAGATAACACGTATATATTAATAAAACCAAAATAGTTATAAGACATATTTTTGAAAAATATTTTACTGTCTAACTTTTAGCCTGAATGTTATACAAGAACATTTTGTAGTTTAAATAATACATCTCAAATCTCATAAAAAAACAAATTTTTAATTGGAGATTTAAATAAGAGAAATAAATTTTTTTTACTTAATATGTCATTCTTAAGGAATACTTTACATATGATGGAGCTGACTCTATCAGTATTTACAATTCTAGAATTTTTTTTATTTAATATTTACATGTGTAAACTTCCTATCTAAAATTCAAGAAAAATATAAAAACTAAAATTGTTGTCACACTTTCTTGGTTCAAACTTTTTCACCTAAAGTGAATATTTCACATCAAATGAAAACTAAAAATTTTAATATTGGTTTTTAATAGCCATTCAAATCAAAAGGTGAACTCTTGCAATGAAGTTGTGTTTCCTAAATTATATTGGGCACCATAAGTATACTTTTATCTTATCTTTATATTAAAATAAAAAAAGTTATTTCCGTTTACATTTTCCCTCACAGCACAAAAAAGACAGAAGTATTAAATTTCAGAATTATAAGTGGTATCTTAGCTGATCTTAGATATATAAGTGGTAACATAGCTGATAAGATAGAACTGTCTTAGACAGTTGTAAATTGTTAATTCAAAACCTTATTATGTAAAAATCTATATTTGGTTACTATTAGAGCTGAAATAATTTGAGTACTGAAAAAGTCCCTGTTTTCCACTTAATAGAAAAAGTGAATAGCCAGAGTTTTAGTTCTGTTCATAGGAATTTGTGTAGACTTATATCCTTTTTAGAAAATTGAATCATTAATATTTTGTATCTGCTGCATATGAAACTATGAAAGTTTAAGTAAACGACCGATTTTGAATATTTATTTATTTTATACAGGCAAAAGATATTTTACTCTTCTTAATATCATATATTTCAAACATTTTGGAATCTATAACAAATTTCCCTCTTTAGTTGAACTATTTCAAGAAACGTTTTTTTTTTCATTTATTTACAATTAACCCATTTAGTAATTGCAAACAATATACTATATTAAAAATTTGATTAGTGTAAAATATTAATTGATGTTATATAAGAATCTAAAAGGAATTGTAAGGGAAATATATATTTAATTTTATATATATTAATCTTAAAAATTAAAAATGATTTAAGTTAATAATTTCTTGTGAATTTAAAAGAATTTACAAGGAAATACATTTTAAACTAAAATTAATGAATACCAATATCACAAAAATCATTGAAACTAATTAAAAAAATTTATTGATATTATTTGCATGTTATTAATTTTAAAATAACATCACTTAGTATTTATTAAAGATTACCCTAGAAATAATACATAAAATACAAGTAATTAGAAAAATAATAATGTTTCATTTAATTTTCAAAATGAAATATTTAAGATAAATATAATTTAACAAAATATTTCGAAGATGTTTAGTTATATACTTATAGATATTAAGAATTCCAGGCGCTGAGGGAGAATGCATTTCTGAATCATGGAAAAATAACACAATAAATAAAAATCAGTTTTATAAAATTTTACTCTTCTATATTATTTTGATAAAAGTATACAAATTAATTCATTCGAAATGAAATATGTCATTTACAATTTGCTATCTAAATCACATAAGTTTTTTTTTTAAGTATTATATTCCCGATAGGTTTTATTAAACTTAACATTTGTCTTTCACAATATAGTTACTCAAGTTATTAAAAAATTACATGTTTAACTATTTTTAAAACGGAGAGAATTTATACAAATATATTTTTAGATAAAATTCAGCAGAGTATTAAAAACTATAGTTTTAGTTATAGACTGAGAAAATATTCATTAAATTGTGCTAATGTTTTTTAGCATTACATAAATATGTTTTGTTTTTTCATAATTTAAGAATCAATTTCATTTAAAAAGTTTTTTCACGGATACATTGCTATACAAAGTTAATATTTTTATACTCGTTTTTCTAAACTAACTGTCATGGAACATAAATTTTAATGATTAATATATGTCTGAATGTTTAAAATTATTTTTAAAGGAATACAATTTTCTCAAAATATTATAAGAAAATAAGCAAAAGAACTATTCAAATTTAAATAGTGAGATACATTTCAAAATTTTTCTTCGTTATCATAGGTATTTCAATTCTTTTTTTAATACAGCATAACGAGAAAATTATTTTAATTCTAAAAATATCTACCTTTGATTTAACTATATTTTGATATTCATAACAATTATAATTACATGAAGTGCTTGCCGAAATAATTAATTTATTTATTAGTATAATACTTTATAAATATAAAAATTGTTTAAACTTCATAGAAGTAATTATTATAATTGAAATCAATATAATGCATTTACAGCTTATCTTGTTTTATAATGAATTTTTATAAATAATAACTCGTTTTCACGTATTAGAATTCAATAATTCTGGAAGACATACAAGTTTTTCTTTAAAAGAGAAATTGGAAACTTAATGCTCAATTTCCGAGATCAATTTTGACAAAAATCAAACCATTTATCTTTCATTTCAAAGATCTAGGGCACGATTACAAAACTTAGATATAATCAAAATCCATAAGATTGTATTACTTAGGATATAATGTCCATTCATTAAAACATTTCAAATAGATATTTTTCATTACCAATTTACTTCCATACAACATTTCATTTGTAAATAAAATAAATGACGTTCTTAGCTTATTCAATTCCCAAGCATAGGAATGTTACATCAGTAGAGGATTCTAAAATTGAAACCATTTGACATTGCTGTCACATTGTTATATGACATGCAGTATAAACAGTGCTGTTCTGCATTTTCTTTAAATGTCTAGGAATGACTAAGAGTCAAATATAACTAACTATGGTTTACTAATAACTAACTATTATTTAAAACATTAGAAAAGGTATTATTAATATAAAGCATATTTTTTGTAAATAATTTTATACAAATAATGTTGAAATTGATGATATTTATTTAAATATTTCTATAATTATTTTGCACAACTTAGCCGTTTCAAAAAATGTCTTGAACTATATATAAATATTAATTTTTATTAAAAGGTATAGGTAAAAAGTATAAATCTTTTATTATATGCAATTTAAAAAATTAATCGCAAATTAGTGTATAAAAATGTAAATAGTCTAAGAATTTTTCAAAGGCATATTTCTTTGAAATTTAAATATAGAATGAATAATAAATAACATCACAAATTTTATTTAATATCCCACTATGACTAATAAATACATTATATTCAAAAAATACTATTTGATCTGGTAAAGTTTTTTATCTTTCAATTTACCAAATACATTTAAGCCGAATGTTTTTAAAATGTAAAAAGTTTCTGAAAGTGACATCAAAAGGATATAAAGAGATAAATAAGAACTTGTTTTATTTATTGGTAAATTTTGTAACTAAAAAAAGCTTTAAATGTAATTTTTAACTTTAGTTCAAATTAATTTTTAAGCATTAAATAATAAAAGTTAGTAATGTAATACTTTCGATAAATAAATATGAGCTTAGAAGTAAAAAAAAAAGTTTCTTAAAATTTATTATTTTCTTACTTAGAAATTATTATTTTCTTACTTAGAAAAACGTTTTTGAGATATATAATAGATAATTTGTTAGTTTTTAAAGGTACATTTTTAATAAATTTCTAACAAGAATTAGATAGTTGTTACTAGTTATATTTAAATTTTGTAATGAAAGACTTTTGAGTAAAATTATGAAATGTGATCTTCGAAGGCATTTTACTATAAAGTATTTTTCTAACCAAAAAATGCTGATAAAGAAAGGAAATGTCTTAAAATTTTAAGAAGAACTTTGAGAATAATTTTAAAGATTTTTGTGTACCTTATTATAATTAAACATTTATTCAATTATCAGCTTATAATATAATACTTTTTAGTTAAATTAGTTTCTTTCCATAGTACAAAACAAATTCAAAGCATTTTGCTTCCAAACAATTATTATTTCATACTTTAAGTTTTAAAAAATTTACTTAAATGAAAATTGGTTCTTAAAAATTGCAATTTGCAAGTACCGTACTTGGCTCTGTTTAATAAGGCAATAACAACCTTTTTCTAAAAATATCTTCTTCAGTTTTTTTAAAAATAGTCATTTTATTTTGACAATACATAGTTAATACAATGACAATACATAGTTATCTTCTTTAGATTAGTCACGTAAATAAATTCATAAAATTAATCTACAATATGAAAATATCAATTTTAAAGTACGTTTTATTCTAGTACAATGAAACTCTCCATTTTTGTATTCTATTCCAATTCGTCAAATTCTCGTATATTAAATATTAATATGTCCTTGTTCGGGTAGTTTGTACATAAACCTATAAGGTAGATATTGTTTCTATAGTAGATCTTACTGAAAAATATGAATTTAAAAAATAACAATGAGGACTATAATGGAGATTGTACTTTTTAGAGAGCATAAATTGGCAAATACAAAGCGATCAACAGGTAAAATTTGTGGATTAAATCTCATTATATTAGGAAGTTACTATATTTTTTTCCTAAATTATCATTACTTAGGAAAGTAACAGAATATAACAGGAAAATTGGAAAACACTAACTTTGCTTTTTACAAACAAAATGAAAAAAAGAAAATTTCTCTTTTATATATATATATATATATATATATATATATATGTTTCAAATGTCAAGATTTGCTCATGAATCTTATGATTTATTAAAAAGAAATGTGATCTTTAACACTTGATACAAATGTGTTATTTTATGTCAAAATATCACAGATCCTAGTTATAATGCGTAGGTAGCACTAGTTTTTCTTTTACAAATACTGATATTTCCATATTCTTGAAAAATAAAGCTTTTACATATCCCTTCGCAGCAAAAGTGATTTTCTAGTAAATCTGTTTTTACCCGCAATGGAGTATCAGTAGGCTTATAATAATGTACATTTTCTTTTATCGAAAAACTTTTGTAGTATTCCTTTACATTTCATTCAACTTTAAATATTATCTAGTACTCCATTTCGGGAAATGAATTTTGGTTAAAATCAAAACTTTAAAGGAAATTTATACTTTGTTCCGTACAAACATAGCAATATCTTTTAAATAAATTTGACTGTTTACAAATAAAAAATTTATATATTCATTTTGATAAAGAAAGAACAGTTTCTAGAAAAATTAAGTTATTGTAATTTTCCTAATACAGGTAATTGCAGGCGTGAAAACCCTGGTTTCTATCATAATTTGTCACATATAACTATAAAAGTCAAATGATAATAAAGAATAGCAATTCAGCTATTAATAACTACCTGCATCTGATTAAGAAATTTATTTAGTAATTGTGATATTTATAAAATGATTTTAAAGTAGTCAAAAAGTTATGAGCATCATTTTAATTGAAAATACACAGACACTGGTTGTAATCTAAGATAAATTAATGTAGATTAAGTAGTCCACCGTAAATTCTGTACCCTGAAGGAAGCATGCAAATAACATGAAATTTACAATATGAATTAGCAAATGTGATTAGAATTTCAGCTAATACGGCACATCATGCGCAACGGTCTCGCCACTTCAAAGCGTTATTAAGCCTTGGAGACTTCAAAGATTTCAAGTTCGGCAATTATGTGTTTCTTGTCATTTTTTCAAAAAAAAAAATAAAGATCAATTTTGCAACGTAGAAAATAGCAATAATTTCTTGTATGAAATATCCATGTTCGACAGTGCAAACATAGTGGCCTACTGAGATTGTGGAATATTCTTCAGGGAAATCGGTATTCATGTTCGATCGCATCCACCTCAGTGAACTACTTCACGTGATGACAGGCAAATTGGGAGTATGACAGTGACGGATCACTTAGCCACCTCACGAATTATAGCACAGCACATTTATTCTGTAATACATCAACCAGTATCTGCGTCTACCATTCGAGGCTGTTTACAGTAGATTGTCAGTAAGACGTCCATTGCTTCATATACCCTTTATTCATAACAACAGACGTCTCTCCCGCCAATTGTTCAATGAAAGCAGGATGCGGATGGTAGAAAAAGTAAAATTATCTTTACCTGCGAGTCACGCTTCTGTCCGCAATTCCACGATGGTCTCAGCCGTGCCTGGAGACACCGTGGAGAGAGGATGCTGAACAGCTGTGTTATGCACCGCTACACTTGTCTTGCATTGAATATTATCATTCGGATTGGTATTGGATATCACTCTTGCGCTCCTCTAGTACCCATTGCTGATACTTTAAACATCCAGCACTACATCTTCGAGGTGTTGGAGCCAGTTGGCCTTCCTTACATTTAGGGCTTGCCCAATGCCATATTTACAGGATAATGTGCAACCATTCAGGACACGCATTGTCCAAGTCTTCTTCCTCAATAACCAGATGTATTTTCTTCCCTGGTTGGTTTGCTCTCCAGATCTTTCGCTGATAGAAAAAATGTGGTCCATGATTGCTCAGTGGTTGACCCTGATTACCTCCCAAGCTGCTCCACCAGACCAGCTTTGGAAATGTGTGCTTGGTCTTCTGTACTCTAAGAAAGCATTTCAAAATCTCCTTGAATCAATGCAATAGCGTGTGGCAGTGGTGATCTCAGGCAGCGGCAGCGGGGTCGTGTAGCAGCGGTGATGTGAATAATATCCGCATTATATCAAAGATTATAATTGGTAATGTCACTACCGTAGCATCAATAAATTACAAAAAGATTGTGAACTGCAGTTACTTGACAATAAAAAAAGAGTAGTGATATCTTTACCTTAGTAGCAAACAAACCTTTTGAAAATGGGATGCAAACACTAGACTTAAGTGATCCTCCACATTACATTATGGCCTAACTGTCAGGAAGAAAACTGGACTCGAGCATAACACATATGATATTCTACAAGAGCCAATTTTGTCTTCGTAAAAACTGAAGCTATTAAAATAAAAGGTTACTAAACAATTGCGTCATACCTGGGAGAAAGTTTTTTCTTTGTCTTAACTGATGGATCCTTAGATGAAGCTCTATACAATAGAGGAGCTGGTGTCCCCTTTATCTCTCCTCATAATGGACGCACAGAGCAATTTAAGGTTGGTGGAGGCAAAATATCTTCCAATAACATTTGCAAACTCATTGATATCCAAAAAGTCCTAAATGAGTACATAAAACTTCAGGAAAATGAAAATGCCAAAGGGTTAGTCTTGTTTAGTTACTGTTGGGGTGTGTCTTCAAGCAATTCAAGGGGGTTATACAAGACTCATCCTAGATATACACAAAACACCTCATAATATTTAACATTTGAAAAAACAGTAAATTATGCAGTGGATACTGGGCATCTTGGCATGCTGAAAACGAGATAGCAGATGCCTTGACAAGCGGCAATTAAACACCAACAGAGTTATTCGTGCCACTCTTAGTGATATCAATTCGGTGGCTAAGGTAAAAACTAATTGATAAAAAAATCAAAATCAAGTACCAAATTCCTGAAATCAGTACCAATAGAATCCTCACTTGTATACTGACAAGACTCAGGACAGGAAACCTTAGGCGGCTGAAGATTCATAAAGCGGGACAAGGACGTATTGCCACCGCAAAAATTGTTCAGGCATAGAACTCACTCTAAACACCTTTTTAACTGTAGAGCTATCCCTGCGCAAGGTAGAAACTGAGTGACAACCCATAAGCAGATTATACGAAGAAAATTGTCTTCACTTCGTAGATGTTGTCATAAGACCTTCGATTTTATTCGCTTTTTATTTCTTTGATACGAATTTCACGACCAACAGTGCCCCGTACCTCTAGAAATGCTTATTAGTTGAATTGTTGTAGTCAAATTTACTCTATTTAAAGATACTTACAATTTGGACTCTTTAAAAATCTGAAATGTTCGATATTTTATACTTTTGAGTAAAATTCAATGCTTATAGAATTTCAAAAAAATTATCACATAGTACCAAAATATGTATTTTTTTATTTTCAAAAACAAACTGTTGCTAATACTATATTCTAATGCTCAAGAAGCATATTCAAAAATGACACTTTTATATCATAGATGTTTCCATTATTTTGATTAATATTTGTATGTTTTTAACTCGTAGAAACACTATTTATTCGTTTTCACTGACTATTCTCTATGTTATTATGTTTTCTGATAATTTATTTTTACTTCTTAGTTATTTGTATGATAAATATGCCAAAGTAATATTAATTTCTGTCATTTTAGATTTATATGCTTATCACTTATTGTTAATTATTTATTATAAACATTTAAATTAACAAAAGTGTATAAATATTGGAATGTTTATATAATTAAAAACATTAACTTGGATGTATATAGATTACATTAATAATATGGCAAAATCATTAAAATGCAAAATATTTGTTTTTTGTATTCATTTGAAAGATTATGAATTCTTTGTGTTTATAATTAATTTTTATTTAATGAAATGTACGTTTTAAATTCTGTGCAATTATTCTTTCATTATCATGTCAACTTTTGCATAAGCAAACTTTTGCAAAGTACTAGTTTGCTTCATAAGGAATATATCAAGAAGTGAATTCCTTGAATTCACCCTTATATAACAGCACACTCCATATCTTTTGGATCCAATGTCGTTGTATCCATTTGTGTAAAAATAAGATGGTTTCTATCTTGATGATATCAATAAAAAGTACCTGTTTCTTCTTATAAAAGGCACTAAAGTAATTTCTCTTTTCTTGTTATACACCTCTTTTATTAGTATTTTTGTTATTGAAATTTTTGAATTATGTGCTTTTTTAAAACATGCGATGTATACTTTTATTTAGGAAACTGACTAAGAAAATTGTAAATTTAAATAAACATCTCACAACACTAAGTTGTCTAATCTATTCAAGGGTAAATATCAATTAACTATGCATTTGATATTTTTTTTTTATCAAAAAAATTATAAACCACTTTTTTAGTAAAGGAAAACCACAATCACCTCAAATTTATTCTTTATTTGGACCATTATACATTTTTTTAATATAGAAATATATTTAAGCATTATACAATTAAAGCAATACAGGAGAAATCATCCATACTACTTATTTGTCTAATTTTTTTCTTCAAAATTGCAATTTAATTTTTTGTTTTGAAAAGAAGGTTAGGATGCTTTTGAAAAGCAACTATGCATAAGAAATATGACGGTCTACAATACATATAACAATCATGAACAATCATTACTTGGTATATTATATAAGTTATGCTAAGAGAAATTTTAAAATAGCTTGACTTTAAAATATAAATGAATATTAGAAGGAATACTATTGAATTTAGTTTGATTAAGCTTGAAATATCTTATCTAAATTCTTTTGGTTTAAATTTCTGATTGCTAATTGAGAAATTTAGCTCATACTTTAGCTTAAAGCTAGCTTGTACTTCTTATATACGAAAAATACTGTTTTGTACTTACAATATCAAAATATAACTCCTGGGTTTACTTATTATATCTACATAATAATAAATAATAAAAAATACAAAATAATCAAACAATAACATAAATATTTCAATACGTGTATAAATTACTGTCGAATTTCATTTAAATATATCTCACAGGATACTATAAAGTATATTTATTTGATAACGACTAAAAACATCAGAATTTTTAGACAATCATTAATTCAGCCTAAACTGTTTATAAATCGAATGAGATTAAAAAGTCACGGAGCTGAAAATTTTACATTCGATTTATTTAGCAGATTATCCGAATGTTTTCTACTGGGGAATCAAATTTAGATTTGTCTAATTTAACACGGAAAATAATCGGATAGTGATCTCAGTTAAGGAAAAAAAGAGGACTAATATGTTCTAGTTACTGTGCACCATCGGTTTAACGAGTTTTCTTAGGCATTTAATTTTTCGTCTCTTTTATTTCTTCAGGTTAATTTCTTCGGAAATAAAACCAAAATTCTTTTACGAAAACCGATTTTATGAAGTCGTAAAAATTCTTGAAGGCAACAAACTAAACCAATTGGACTTTAAAATAGTTTTCTTTTTATTTGAGCTGTATATTTAGTAAACTTTATCATGTACAAGCGCATGTTCTTGTGTAAAATCACAATGTCACTAGGTTCATTTTGTAATGAAGTTGATGATATGAATTGAAAGTTTAAAAGCTCATATTTGAAACAATTAAAGAATTTTATGACAGTTTAACAATAACAATTGTTAAATTAAAGATTATTTTGTAAGGAATTATAATCTTTGCAAATTTCTTAAAGTTAACCTGCATCGATTTATTTGTTTTTTTATTGTAATTTTTACTCTGGAATAAGAAGTTTGATTCATTAAATAATTTTAATTTTTATTTATCATTCGAAAAAAAGAATTATATGAAGATAAATTTTGGCTGCATATTCTGCTGGACAGTTTTAAAATAATAAATAATTTTTACGGATTCATTGATTTATTAACAGATTGATAATCTTTCTAAACATATAATCTTGAAATCGCATTTTAACATTAATTTTTTTAAAAAAATACAAGCAAACGTCATAGAAATTTCATTATGATGACATTAACGAAAATTGATCTTTTACAACAAGTAGTACAAATTACATCGTTTCTTGAAATACTCTAGAAATGGTTAAAAATTTTGAGCTTGGTAAGGAGAAAGCGATTTCAACCTTTTTCGTCATCTAACAGTTTTTACTATCTTAGTTATTTTCGGTTAAGACATGTTGTGGTGGAACTCGGTATATATGAGAAACATCGAACTAACCCAGGTTCTTAGAAATTAGTGGGGATTTGAAGAAAAAATATCAGAAAGACAAAGTTAAATAATAATACAATTTTATTATAATACTAAAATTTAAACATTTACATTTAACATTCTTGGTTAATTATCTTAACAATGTATAAACTTTATTAAAACATATTTATGAAACAGAGGAAGAGATTAAAAAGACTCACCCCCTTTATAGTGCATCCCTCTTGGTAGGTCAGTACAGTTGCTTCCCTTTCTTTAGGCTCACCTTTCATCATCACATTGCTCCAATATTACTGGTGATCGTCAATTTCACTCTCATCGGAGAATTCATCAACTCATTTCTATCTCATCGGATTCTTGGTTCTCCCATATCTTACCGTAGTGTTAGGTTTCTCCTCCTAATATCTCGTCGGAGGTTTTTTTGTGTCTTTCCAATTGTAATTTTTAGTCTTCCAGGGAATGGTCAGAAATCTCTCCTCCAAACCCTTGATTGCCACACACAAACAAAAAAGAAAACATTTTTTATATCATACGGACCACCCATGGATCCCAAGGGGAAAAGGACCCTGGGATGGAAAACTGCTATAAACTTTAAGTGCAGTTTTCAAGTGCCCTTTGAAATGTCTAGCTTTATTCCTTTATTACACTTGTCTCATTATATTCCAATTTTTAAGTATTTCCTTCTTTTACATTTTAAAAACTACTACCGAGAAGTATTGTTACTGAACTCATTGTACAATAAAACATGTGTTTCCTCTGCGGCTCCTTTTATGTCATTTGCACTACGACAAGACACAAGTAAACAACAATTCATATCATACCCAAAAAAGTTTAATTTACAGTCTTTAACTAAAAGACTCATCTTAACAGAGTATATGCCATACATTATATAACACTGGAATTACAGTTATTATTTTAAATAATGATTCATATGAAAGATTCTAGGGTGTCTTTGAGCCATATAAAATAAACCATTTACAAGCATTTGTAAAATTTTTACAATTAGCAAATTTTTGTTATATTGGTTTTTAAGTTAATTTTGTTGATAATATATACTTTTATATGGTTTGTTACGCATTTAAAATATAATATTATTTAAAGCATTTTCACTAGTTATTACAGTAACTTAGCTATGTTTGAAATAAAATGTTTTAATTTAATATTGATCTACAAAATAATTTAAATTTAATATACCGATATAGTTTAATAAACAGGAAAATAAAAGCATTTTTTACCAAAATAAATTCAAAATAATTATTAAATATTGAATAGTTTATTGAAAAGCCTAAAGTATAACGGAAATATTTGTAAAATGTGTTATATTTTTTAATGAACATTTACGCATAGAACTAATCAGTAAAAGTTACCCTTTTTCAATTACTATCAAAAACATTTTTTTTATCTGTCCAAAAGTATATTCTTCTAAGTCACACAAGTTTGTAATACGATATTGATATACGTAAATCTTCACAAAAATATACGTCTTTTTTAAAGATTTACTCAGTTACTAAAATATGTTTCATTCAGATAAAATTATATTAATCATCACTTATTTTTTTAACGCTTATTTTTTGACAAAATAAAATGACACTTACCGAAATAAAACTTGCTCAGGATTTACACTTTTAAAAGTCAGTGTATTTATAAAAAAAATTATGCAGTATAAATTTAAAAAAAAAAAAAAAAAAAAACTGAACTACTTATGTTGAAGTTTTATACGGCAATATTATTTCCTGAAGTTATGATATTCCCAACATATGATATCAGGAAACAAATTTGCTTTCCATTTTAAGAACTTTGCTTCACTTTAAATCTATGGAAAGGTTTTATGCCTGCTACTATAAAAATAGTTCATATGCAGTGGCTTTTATGAAGATTTTAGAGAAAAGTATTACGCGTTTGTCCCATTTTTAGACATAAAACCCTTATGAAGATAATATTGAATATCCAAAATAACAAATATATATATATATATATATATGTTATTATTATTATTATTATATATATACAGGTTCTTACAAACAGAATTCTGTACAATTTAAAATTTAATAAGTCTAAAATCTAGTAATTTAATTAAAGATTATTTTTTAATCTATGATAAATAGAAATGATATAAATATTTTCATAAAAAAATTGCTGTGTATTAATTGTATTTTTCAAATCGTACAATCTATCGATTTGTGTGAATGATCCTTGTTTAAATTATTGTTACATTTCATAAGTAACGATTATCTAAGTGGTTACATAAATAAATCAAGGAGCTCAGACATCTAGTCTAAGCTCCATGATTTATTTATGTTCTATTTGTTTCCAGTTTGGTCGATGGAATCTAAAAGTTATAATTCCTCTTCCAACAAATGCAATATTTATTTTTTCAAATTTTCTTTACACAAGATATATTTAGGATATATTTCTTTACACTAGATATATTTTACACAAATTATTCATTTAATCCAGTTTAATCAGAGAAAATTTAAATTTAATTTAAAAAATATCATTAGGGATGAAAGTGTTTTGCTTGAAATGATGTTTTATTATTTTAAATTTAATCTGATTTCAAAATCAGAATTATGTAGCATTTAATTTTTTTTTTGGAAATATGATTTCAAAATTACTAAGTAAGAAATTCTAAAATATGAACAAAGTTAGTTTTAAAATTCATAGATTCTTGAAATGTATTTTTAATAATGACTCTTATATTTAAAAACTTTAAATATTTTTACTATTAAAAATTAAACTATAAGATCCTTTTAAATCAAATTTTAAGAAATAAAATTATAAAAATATTCTTTTTGACTTTAATATATTATTAAAAAACTGAAGGATATTTTATAAACATAAATTGAATGAAAAAATTTAATTTTACAAAAAAACTATTATATATTTCTGACAGTTAAAATAAATACTTATTTGCATGTAAACATAAGGATCTAATAAAATGAAATCCATTTTAGGTTATTTTTATTAATATAATTTTTGGAATAGAAGTTAATATTAATTTAAGACAGTACACTACTGGCCATTAAAATTGCTACACCAAGAAGGCGACATGCTACAGACGTAAAATTTATACGAAAGGAAGAAAGTGCTGTGATATGCAAATGATTAGCTTTTCAGCGCATTCAGAAAAAGCAAGCGCCAGTAGCGACACCTACAATGTGTTTAAATGAGGAAATTGTTCAGTTGGTTTCTCATACACAAATTTCAATTGAACGTTGTTGCCTGGGGAAAAGTTGTTGTGATGCTTCGTGTAAGAAAGAGAAATGCATACCAGCACGTTTCTGACTTCGATAAATGTCGAATTGTAGCGTACTGGTATTGCGGTTTATCTTATCGCAGTATAGCTGCTCGTGTCTGTCGAGATCAAACGACTGCTAGCAGAATATGGAATCGATGGGTTCAGGACGGTAATACTGAACGCCGTGCGGGATCTCAACGGCCACCTATCACTAGCAGACGAGAAGACAGGCATATTATCCGCATAGCCTCGTGCAGCCACGTGCACGAGCCACGTCACGGATCGTGCAGCCACGTCACGAGCCGTGAGTCAAGAAACGGGTTCGTTTGGAAGACAACAAGTGTCTGCAGTTCGACGACGCTTGCAGCAGCATGAACTCTTAGCTCGGAAACCATGGCTGCGGCTTCCCTTTACGCTACGTCATAGACAAGAGCGTTTTCAATAGTATGATCAATGATGAACCTGGGCGCACGAATGGCGAGACGTCATCTTTTCAGATGAATCCAGGTTCTGTGTACAGCATCATGATGGTCGCATCCTTGTTTGGCGGCGTCGTGGTGAACGCACACTGGCAGCATGCATTCGTCAACGTCATTCTGGCCCATCATGAGGCGTGATGGTATGGGGTGCCATTGCATACACGTCTCGGTCACCTCATGTTCGCATTGACGGTGCTTTGAACAGTGCACGTTACATTTCTGGTGTGTTACGACCCGTGGCTCTACCCTTTATTCGAGCCCTGCGAAACCCTACGTTTCAGCAGGATAATGCCCGACCGCATGTTGCCGGTATTGTACGGACCTTCCTTGATACGGAACATATTCGGCTGTTGCCCTGGCCAGCACGTTCTACAGATCTTTCACCAATAGAAAACGTCTGGTCAGTGGTTGCCGAGCCATTATAAAGTTATTTGTACAAAATGAAACTATTATTCACAACCGACATTAAACTCTCTAAAAATGATGGGTTTTTTAATCTGCTGTTATTCTACACTCATTTTTATCATACGAGTATTACTCAATCAGAAAGCACCATTAAAATAATATTCCGATCCACTGTAATTTCCCAGGCTGAAAGTCAATCCAACAAATTTCTGGACTAGACTGAAGAGAGTAATTATTCTATTAAAACTTATTGTAATAATACTATAATTGGCCAAAATATATAGAATGAAAGTGTTCTTTAGAAACTTAAAACAGAGATAGTAGACATGCAATAACGGTAGTAGAGAATATATTCTCAGCATTGAACTTAAACTTCTATGAATAAATTTAATGCAACTTGAAGTAGCTATATATTAAAATACTATTTAGTATTTATTGAAAATTAAGTTTGACACCCCTATAGATGAAGAAAAAAGTTATTCATATTGATTCTAATTTTGACATTCTATAATAATGGAAGGTTAGATATCGATATTGATCATATAATAATATCTAAGCTTCCATTTATTAATATAATTAGTAAAAATTATTATAATTTTATATCTAGAGCTTACAATTGTAAGTTTTTTATACAATTAATTGATTTTAATGAAGTAAATTTTGTACGTTTGATGAAAAGTATTTTAATTATTTTAACCCATAAAATGTAATCCAAACTTAAAATGTTTGTTTTATTTTATTAAAGATGAAAAATTTATGAAATACCTTACAGTTTTGGGGAGGAAAAATAAATGCGAAAAAAGGCATCAATATATTTAATTTATATTTGCTGACACGTAAAATCGTGGTCTGCATAAAACATTAAATATTATTTATTTTTTATCGCAGAAGAAAGAGAGAGATAATTATTTTGGCTACTTTAAGAATATTTTAGACATGTTAATTAATTTTTTGCTTCTTACTTACTTAAATTAAATTTTTAACAAATCTATTTATTACATTTTTCAAATTTTGCTTTAAGAATTGCAACATAAAATTTCTCATTTAATTTTTTTTTTAAATTGTGAGAAATATATTAATAAAAAGTTATTAACTACTTACCAAGTTAATTAATTCTAGCAAGCTTATATTACTAATTAACGCCAAAAAGACGAAATTCGTAGAATTAATCATACATATTACCGTAATTAAAAATAGAATAAAAACAACGAATTTAATGATTGAAAAGAGTAGAAGCTAATTAGTAAAAAAATGTTAACGTAATGTTTTAAACGTATTTCATTTTTTAAATTATTTAAAAGATTTTGATTAGAAAATAAAAACTATGTTATGGAAGAAAATTCTCATTGGAAAACAATTTTCCTTAGTTTAAC
>JAPDSC010061029.1:5229-22093 GCA_026290005.1 Latrodectus geometricus
TTTGTATTTGTTGAATCTGGACTGCAACCATGCAGTTTAAAAATATCTATCGAAGCTTTAGGAGATGAAAACGAAACTACCCCTATATGCGTGATTTAAGAAAATGAAATGGATACATTATTACAAGTTTAATTTGTATTTGAACTTTCTTTGATACTTACGTATTAACGCAAACCTCAGTTACAGATTTGGTTGTTTTTAAGTGCAGCCAAACTACACCTAAAACTTTTACTACAACTCATAAATTAAAACACTTAAAAAATTACCAAAACACTTCTTTAAAATCAAATTAGTCAATCTGATTTCTGTTTAAAATGAGCCGATATAGAGTTTAGCATAGATTCAAAAGTGTCTCCATTTTCTTTGACCTGTTGCTGTCGCCATATGAAAAATGCTAAATAAGATTCTAAATACTTCTCTGTCCCCGTGTCTCTTGTTCCTCCATTTAGAACTGTCCCACATTCTCTTAACTGCTTGTATCAGGATCAATATAATTGTATTTATGATTAACTTTATCATATAGGAATCCTTCTTTTCCATCCTATTTGTTTGGTAACCTTTCCAACTGTCAGAATAAATTAATTGTGCTACCATTTGAAATGTTTTCAATACTTTTATTAAAAAGGGTAGAGCCAGTTCTATTAAAAAATGGCAGCTAACGATTTTTTTTTTTTTTTTTTTTTTTTTTTTTTTTTCATATATCATCAAACACCTACTGTTCGGGTAATACTCGACCACAGTTGTCTTCACACTGTCTGAAATTACATTTCCAAAACTAACGTTTATTAAAATAAAGTTTCATATTATGTAAATCGGTACATTTTCGTTTTTTATAATTATTTTTTTTTTTATTTTGGTAAAAATATTTCACTCCTGAGAAAATAAAATTGTGTCTTCTTCTGTTATTGGAAAATACCAAGAACTTATTTTCTCAGCACTAAAAAATGACATCAAAAATCAGCAAACGATAAAGCAAAAAAGGAATCCAAAAGATAACTTGTGCAAATAACAGGATTGCTTTAGTTACAGGTTAATTTTTTTGGCAGATATTTTTTTGACAAAATAGACCTACCCACCCACCTCCTTTTCCGACATAGTTTAATAAATCAGATCGAAAAGTAATTTTTCAAAGAAAATGATACTAAAATGCTCTTTAAGAAAACTTACTCTAGCTCTACTAAGATTTTACCATTACAAAAATAACTTAGATGAAAGAAATGTTTTTTATTAGTAATGTTTTACGAGTTCCACAATATGATTATAATTCTTAACTAACTTCTAAATAAAAATATGTTTTTCATGAAAAGGTAAGAAGCTACCTCTAAAATTATTCATAAAACAATTAAAAAAAAAGTCAGTAAAAGAATTTATAGAAGTAAGTTATTTTTAACTTTCACATTAACATTCTCGCTAACAGAAAGTGGAAATTCAGCGGAACTAAGCCATTGACATTTTGCATAATCCGGAATCGGATGTGAAGTTTTCTTTGAATATTTTTTCTTTACTATTGATCTGTTTCTAACAAGGTGGAAATACGGATACCCAAAAATATCTATGTTCCTTTATTTTCTTTATTACATTGAAGATTCATAAACGCATGTTTTTGCATTTACCTCTTTTTTTTTCCTTTTTTAATAACAGTATTTAAAATCTGGATATTACAAATTTCTCAATTTTTTTATTTGATATTGTTTGAAAATTTTCAAATGTTTTAGTAATACTGCCATTACTGGTTGATATTCCTTTTTCTCCATTTCTTTACACAGTTTATAAAAAAAAATTCATATTTAAGTGTCAAATTTTTAATTTGTGAACTTTCTAATGTAAAAATTTAACTCGACGAAAATTGACCCTTTACACATTTATTCCAGAACAAAAAATTTGTTAGACATGATTTTACATTGAATATTATCTCATGGTATTCCACATTGAGAATACATTCTATCTGTAGGGATGTACTTAAAAATAGGATGAAAAAATTTAAAACAGGTACTGCATTATCGTGGATTTTCAATCAATTTTTATAGAAGGGAAAAGAACCTCTCACTAACAATTTATCGTACGTTTCAGGTTTATGGATACTGAGGCCATTAAGTAACTTTTCCTCATTAGTCTAAATTGTATAACTTTTAATAAACTACTTTAGATATTTTTATTTTGAATTTAAAAATTCACAGGGATTTATAAAATATTGCTAACTTCATTTATGCCTGTCACTATTTTTTGTATGATCCACTTATGTTAATATACGCAAGTCTATCTAAACCATTATCAACATCTATGTGTAAATGTATATTTGCTTAGATAATATATAATGCGAATTGTAGAAAATTTAAAATGATATTATTCCAAACTGTAAAATAAAAAAATAAAATAAGATAAGTTATTTACCCAAAACACTCCTTACGTCATCAGCAGCATATATATAAAGGACGTCACATTATCCTTAAATCAAACGAAATTTACTCAATACAGAACAGTGCGATTGTAACTGTTTTATTAAATTTAATTTAACCACACATCTTTTATTCTTTTAAAATTTTAAAAAATTAATTGATTAATTAAAATTTTAAAAAAGGTAAATTATTCTTTTGATTATTTAAATTTTTCATCAAATATTTCCCTTGCATTTTATTTTATTTCGGTTGTTGTTATATTTTGTATTTTCGTATAATATGAGCTGCATTATGTGATGTATAAAGGAATTAATTGTTTACAATAACCAAAAAGAGGGAAAGCAAATTAATATTTTAATTTGAAATTATTTATACTGCAAATTAATATTATTTATTATCATTATTATTTGTGTGTTAGCTGCAAGTAACAAGTTTAACTGAATTTCTACTACATTATTATTTTTTTACTACATGAATGCTATATGATTACACGATGTGTAACAGAATTAAACATATTCCTTATGAACAAACTAAAAACAATATTGTAAATTTATTACAAAATTATTTTTATCGCTTCATTTTCAATTTAAATATGCTTAATATAATTTTAAATTATTATGTTATTATTTATTTATTAAAGCATTTTTTCTCAGGTTACAGGAAAGTTCTTCATGATGGGTAATGAAGTTAATTAGATTCCTTATAGAAAAATAAAAAAATGAGCAGTATTAAGTATAGAATTAATTAAAAATGTTTTAAATTAGATGCTGATTAACGTGAAATTTTTATTTCCTTTTAATTATTGTTATTACTTTTATTTTATTTTCATTTATTTGTATCTTACATTTGCTATTAAATCATTGTTATATTATTAATTTTTATGAAAAAGGTTTATTCCTTTATGATGCTCAGTGAAATTAATTAAATCCATTCAGAAAATATATTAAGAAGTTACAAATGAATTGATAAGCATTCCACCAAAATAATTAAAAATTCACACTATAAAAAGTCGCTTTCGGAATTAATATTCATTGAAACAATTTTTTTTTAAGTTTTTAAAAATAATTAAATTTTTCTCATAAGAAGTTGATAAAAAATAATTTGTCTTTAAGAAAATAATATTTAAAGTTCCAAATATAATAGCCTCCGGGAAAAGCTGAACAACTCTTGGTGTCTTTTATATTTGAAAACAACATTCACCTTGCTTTTACGTCATTTATTTCATGCCATGATTTTTGACACTATTTCATCCACCGTGATGACGTCCTTGACTAGACAATAATGGCGCCATTTGTATCGGTTTGTACGAATTGATTTTTTCCACAGAATAAAATTATTTTCTACCATTCTTCAGATGACTATTTTTATCGCGTTTTCGTACTAAAATAAATTTCCTTGCTAATTGAAAAGAACAAAATTATTTAATTAATATTAATTTTTAATTCTGATGAATTTGTTTTCTTAAAATAAGACTTCTCTATTTGAAATAGCAAACTTGCATAAAAATAAACTTACAAAATTAACTAGCAAATTCAAAACTAATAAAAATTAGCTACCAAAATTGTACTAACCTGTTTTAAAAAAGCTATCTTTTAAATAAATTTTTCGGTTTAAAACAGAAACGTAAAACTATTTAAAATATTTTATTAGAAACTTAAATTTTTATCTATTTTACTCATTCACACTGTCTATTCACTATTGTATTTTGCATATCTTAGTTATTTTCAGCCATTTTTAGTTAAAATTCCAAATAAATGAAATTAATTGGTAATAATGTTCAACCATGATATACATATTTAGTTTACTAATTCATATATTGGAACAAACTAAAATTGCGTAATACTTAGCGCAAATTTTTTAAGCACTAACTGAATGAGTTCATCATATTAAGTGATAACTTGTTCTTATAAGTGGAAAACTTCAGATTTGATTCCAGTATGGATACTGTTTTTTACCAAAAGAACAACATCCATTATTCAAATTTGTCGGAATAATTGCATCGGATTTTCTTCTAGCAATCCATGAATATGATTTATTATGTATGAAAGGTCTTCCCAAAACCAGTAAGTGGAAGATGTACAAAGAAGCTTACAACAGACTTAATCTGTAAACTTATCTGTAATTCGCTTTCAAACAGCCAATTAGAATCAATATTCTTCAAACCAATACATAATAGATACATAGTAAATATTAAGTTGATAGTCACATCAAAACTTAGCCATTTTAGTAGAAACTTACCGGGTTCTATAAATTGTATTGAAGGGAATTTTGAAATTACCATATTATTTTCCAGTATCTATCTGTTAAAATGATACAGATGTTTAGTGATCGCTTGGATGGACAGATAATTCTTGCGAGCCATAGTAACATGGAGAGATTACGCATTATTCTCATAAACCATTGTTAGCGGATTCCCCTGATAATTATTATTGTAATTAAGATATTAAAGTATTTAATTAAAATGCTAATATAATTAAAATATTAATGTATTAATATTTATACTAGTCACAAAATAGGTGGATCTAATGCCTCATTCAAAATTGTGGGTAAAAGTAAATGTACTAAGTCAAGAGATTGCAGTAATGTCTTATGCTGTAAATTTCAAGTTGTCGCCAGTCATATCTGGGAACCTATTTCAACCATTATAGCCAAAAGCAATTAAAAAATTCTAAAATGAAGCACATACTCAAAGTGTATAATAATATGATTTTGTTCTAAGCAGATTTCAGTAATTTCTTGAAGCTTTTCAGGAAAATATATTTATTTTCCTAGAATATTTACTGTCTATATATTGTATTTGATTCTGCATATTAATATTTGCGATATGCTTTAAATCGCTGTTTTTGAAAGCACGGTGCTTTCTGTTTTTAGAGAAATTAAGTGAGAATCTGGAAAATGTATTTATAATCGATTATTGTGTTTATACGAGATTAAAAATAACATTTTAGTTTCTTTTTGTAAAATTGTGTGCATTATATTATTAATTGCAAAATTATTTTTTAAATTTAAAAGTCCATTCAAGTAAAGAATATTTTTTCAGAAAAAAACGCCAAAAATAAGCCTACCTGAAAAAGTGTGATAAAAAGTGGTTCTCACATGTATCACTGCTGCATTAAATTTACCAATCCAGCAGATAAATCTAAAGCTGATAAATGGTGTGCAAAACTTGAGAAACAATGTAACTCTCAAGGATAGCAATGGAATTAAAGACAAGGGGTTCCTGCGATCAGCACAAAGAATACGCAATTTAGTAGAAAGGTTATGAATGTGCAAATGTCAAGAACAAAACGTTGCTGGTAGCCCAGCTCAAGATTTCAATAAAATGAAGGACAAAAAAACAATCAAAGACATTCGCTGCAAGAACAAGAGGATTCTTTTGTGAAATATGGATAGAAGAAATAGCTTGGACGAATTCCCGCTTAGATGAATGGTTGAAAAGCTGGAAGAGAGGCTTGGTGTGAGAACAATGTTGCTTAAGAGTTTCGAATCAATCAAAGTGTTGTTTTGCGCACTTAGAAAACTTTCAAAACCACAAGTACAGCTGTATGAAAGATTAGTGGAGGCCGATTTAGAAAAATAACTGTAGTGGATGACTGATATATCGTTCTGCAGATGGAAAACCAGTCAGCATGTGCCATAGCTCAGCAACTGTATACAACAATGGCAAGTGTGTACAACAATGGCAACTAAGAAGTGTCATGATTTACTATGCCCTGGCACCTTTACAAAGTTAGATTATTCGCCCATCTTCCTGAACATTGTATATTTTAAATGATTGGTTATCGACATCACCGTTTAAAGTGATGCAAGTAGCACAAAAACTGGGATATCATCAAAGAAGTCGTGTCCTCTTTACGAATGAGAGCTGTTTCAGTGTCAAAAGCAATTTTCATCTCCAGTTGATTTGGAGAAAAGTCGAGATATGGTTTTATCCCAGTAGCATATTGGAAAGAGACCGCAGCGGTGGTCCTCGAGTTGCCGTCTCGGAAGGAATTTTGTTGAACGTATGGACAGTGCTTCAGGTTTTTGGAAGAGGTCACGTAACCATAGATTGCTAATGTAAGGAAGTGATCCTTTTTCATGTGTGTCTGTTACGATGTTATAAAGTGCTGTTAGAGCAGACTTCGTCTTTATGCGTGAGAATGCATGGCCACACTGAACTTCTGCTGTTTGGCTGTGACTGAGAAGGGAAAATGTCACTCGAAGGGATTTTCTTGCGTACTTCTTGGCTTAAATGCCATAGAACATGTGGGGTGTGCTTTAGGAAGACGCCTTGCGGCTCGATTGCATCCTCCGGTACAGTAACTGAAACAAATGCTGTTTGAGGAAAGGATTGGAGGCTCAAGAATTATTGGACAAACTGGTTCTGAGTATGGAGAACACTTATTATGAGTATGAGAAGCAGCTCCCAAAACTTTTTGAGGTTGAAATCAATGTTGCTTCTGAGGTGAAATTTCTGGGCTTAATTCTAGACCAAAAACTCACCTGGAATAAACATGTTGACTACAAAATCAATCAGGCAAAAAAATGCATTATGACATGCAGACGCATGCTTGGTAAAAACTGAGGTCTACAGCCAAAAATGATGTTTTGGATGTACACAGCAATTGTCAGGCCTACTTTTACATATGCATCTGTGATATGGTGGTGTAAGGTGGAACAGAAAACTGTGAAGGACAAGCTAGGAAATCTGCAAAGAATGCCCTGCTTGTGAATCACAGGTGCAATGACCACAGCATCTACCAGAGCACTAGAGGCAATTCTGGACCTGACTCCACTAGATATCTTCATATGCAGCGCTGCCAGAATAATTGCATATAGAATGAAATTGCAAAATCAGTGGTGTGATAAGCCCTCTTCTAGAGGTCATACTACTATTACCAAAAAAATCAACCACCCAACTCTCCAAATGCCTTCAGACAGAATGGAAAGAACATACGTGTTTGAAAGACAATTCGAGGTAGTTTTTCCTACCAGAGAAGAATGGAAAAACAGCACGATTGAAATAAAAAGCAATGATCTTATCTGGTTTACTGATGGATCAAAAAAAGGCTACCTCTCAGGACTGGGGTCTGTGGCGTGGCACCAAGATTCAGTCTTTATAAAGGGCTTGGAGAACATGCTACTGTCTTTCAGGTGGAGGTTCTTGCTATCGCCAACTGTTTGCAGATAAATTTAAAGAAGGGCTACCAAGGTAAGCGTATTCTTATTTTCAGCGACAGTCAAGCTGCATTGATGGCTCTTTACTCATTCCAAGTCAAATCAAAAATTGTAATGGAATGTAAAAATCTCCTTAAGGAACTGGCAAATGGGAATAAAATTATTCTTATTTGGGTGCCAGGGCATATAGGAATAGAAGGAAATGAAAGAGCTGATGAACTTGCAAAACAGGGATCCTCTTTCAATCCAATAGGAATGGAACCCTTTTGTGGGATCAACATGAAGACTACAAGGAAGGCCATTCAAAAATGGGAAAAACAGGAGATGAACAAAGTTTGGCGTGACTCTCCTGGACAGAAACATGCAAAAAGTATGATTTTCAACTCATTTGAGAAAATTGGATCTGAAATTCTTAGACTCCCAAGATTGAAGACTCAAGCAATTGTAGGCTTCATTACTGGGCACTATCATTTCAGGAAACACCTTCATACAATGGGATTTTTTAAACAGGAACCAATTTGTAGAAAATGCCACGCAGGGGTAGAATCAGCTCATCATATCCTATATGAGTGCGATGCTCTTGCCCTTACAAGATTCACTACTCTAGGTAATCCATATCCTAAAGAGTTACACCTAAACTCCATTGAGGGAATATCAGACTTTATAAACAAAGTAGGTGACCGAAGACAATGGAACTAGGAAAAAATTGGGCTTGGAGCATGGTACAAAATGCAACAATGCAGAGGTGCCACATATCTGACAAGCTCAAGAAGAAGAAGAAGAAGATGAGAAGCAGCAGTTCTAATAAGAGAAGAACAAATTCAAAATTCAAAAACAACTGCTTATTCTTCATTTCAAAGAGACAATCATGTTTAGTGATTATATGAGTTCAATAAATTCTATTTTTTTAAATTCCATTCTAAATGCATTATATTCAGTTTTGCGCAGCTATGCTTTCGTCATTAAAAACAAAATGTTGCCTCTCATTTCTGAATTTCAAGTCTCTCGTGTGGTTTCCTGTGAAGTTCCTATAAACGTCGCTTCATATTTCATTAATTTTTGCATACCATAATATAATTTTTTTTAGCTATACACAATAAATATTGACAATTATCATGTTCCTACGTCTTACAATTTGTATCTAAATTTAAAACTTATTTTTGAGCTTTAAGGAATTTACTATATCTCATGAAATTTCATGGCACTTTCCTGATATTCAAGGTGATTATAATTAAACTACCCTATTTTAAATTGTTTACAGACAATTCTATTGTTCAGAAAATTATGAAATGTTATTCTGTACTTTTGAAGAAATAAAAATTTGCTTAAGCGAGCAAAATAATAATTAAACAGTTCATCCAAGAGATAATTTTTTTACAGAATTACACATTCAGCAATCATTTATGATAGTTTAAAAATTATATTGTATAAAAACATTTTCATTATGATCGCTATTATTTCCGTTGCTATCCGTTTGTATGTTCAGCAATTGATCGCAGTGTGTTCTGGAAAACAATACGAACATGTCTTAAAAATCTGTCTTTAAAATCAGGTAAAGTTCTTGGATTATCATGATTTACTAAGTTTTTCAGATACTTGAAAAGCCAAAGGCCACATAAATTGAGATCCAAGGGCTCGATCCATATGATTTTTGTTTCATAGATTGAGCCACAGATTATAAAAATAGGCTGGTGACGCGTTCTTCTCTAAAGGGTTTTCGAAAACATTTATAAGACAAAGACTATGAGTAATTTTTCTGCAGTTCCATTTTGATAAAAAAAAAATTGTTCATGAAAGGTTTATAAGGTAAGGAAAAATTCTTATCCTGTAATAATGATACATATCATTGTCCGATAAATGAGTCCGATTGTAATGGACTTTTAGAAATAATTTCGAGGGAAAATTCATGTCGAGAATAAATGATGCAGTAAAATACACCGCACCTTTACTTTTTGAGGACTGCAACTGATACGACTGATCACGATCTTTGAGGTTTACAAATTTGGTAGTTGTAAATATTAACCAAACCGTTTTAATAAAAATGCCCTTCGTCTATCCAAAGGATATTCCAAGCCCATTCTGAATAATCATCAAAAGACACTGAAGTGAGAAAATGTGTCAAATTTTAAAACAACAGTAACCTGTGTGAGCGCAATTTAAAATTTTTATAAATAAAAGAGGATTATCCGTGTAATCTTCTGAACAGTTAAATTTATTCTGTCACACGACAACATATTGGTACTAGCATGCAAGTTGAAAGATTTGTTCTCGTTAACTTACGGTGTTTTCTTCTACATCTGCGAAACAAAATTTCTTCTTCTCCCAGAACGTATTCCTTCAAATATGTATTCCTTCAACGTATTTCTTAAAATATATTGATAATTGAAAGTTTTTGACAGTCAATGGAATTTTTACCATCCCATTCAAAGACTCAAATTTCTATAGAGTAACTACAGAGGAATTACAGTTTTGGTAGAATAATTCAATTTGTAAAACTGTGGTAAAAGCATTTATTAGAATTCTTATTAGCAATGAAGGCGGAATCTTCACATCTTTTCGAAAGTTTCAAAGTTTTATAAAGCTCCTGCATCAGATAGATAAAAATTTGAATTTTCGTTTCTTCTTTGCTGATAGTTGTTCGTGCATTCGAAGGTAAATTTCATAAGGAAACTCATGTGCCTGTATTGAAAGACGTTTCACTGCTTAACTGCTTTGTTTTAGTTTTGTGTTTTTTTCGCTTTAAGCACCAAAATAACTGGGGTTTTTTTCCCCAAACCATTTGAGACAATGAACAGGAATGTGATCGTTGGCAGTTATTGATTACTTAAAGTGTAATTATTTAGGTTTTTTAAGTTTTTAAATTTAAGTTTATAGTTAATTTTAAAGATTGTGTTTTTTAATGAGAGTCAGAGTAATTGTGTTAAACTGGCTTATCGGTAAAATATGATGAAATCCAAGTAAAGAGGCAATCACAAATGGGTATCCATATTCTTTGAAAAAAAGTCTTTCATCGGCGAAATTTTGAATTTTAATTTTCATTATCTTAAACACAAATTTATGTTCTACACAAAATTTCACAAGCTTTTGAGATATAATTTTGTTTGTCGGCATCTTTAAAATATGATCCTTTAATTATGATCATCTTATATATCGGATATCCATATCTATCCTTAGTTCCGAATAGGGTCAAAACATATAAATTGGTTTCAGAATTTTATATGTAATTTTTCATATTTCATTTATTAGTTGAAACGTATTTAAATCAGTTCGCTAAACTGATTTAAGATAAATCAGTTTCGATTACTTAAATCACAAATTGCAAAAAAGCTTATTCGATGCTTAAACGGGTTTAAAATTGCAATGCCAATGTGGTATGAAGGAATCTTTAAACATGTTTGAAAGCTAAACGTGGACAAAAAAGTCTAAGTGAAAAAGATATTATTATTGTTCAGTATATCATTACTTTTTTCTTCGTAAATTAATTTGCAATCATCAATACTTCGTTTCACACACAAGTATTTTATTTTCTGACTCTAAAATGGCAATAATTTGAAAATTTTGTATGAAAAATATTTACTTTTGCATAATAATTGTGTTTTGTATTACTTTTATCTTCTTCATTACAATTATTTTCTCCTATTTTTCTGATAAATGTAAATTCATAGTGTTATTAACTATCACTTTGCTTTTTCATTAGAAATTAAAACTGCAATTACCACAATAAAATTGTTTTCCTTAGTGTTTGCAGATTACTTTCGAAATAGTTGAAGAATATAGTTGAGAAATTCGAAAATGTAATTTAAAAATTTCCATTATGACAGGCAATTAAAATGACAATCGTGTATGAATGAATACGTAAGTAGTTAACAATTGGATGTGTTAATTACACATATATTCATATTGATTCCCTAGATATTTAAATTAAATTTTGTTTCCATGAATCGATGGCGTAAATATTATACAAACTCTAAAAAAGAATTTAGGAAATGTTTTATTTTTGGCCCTGTAAATTATTAATGGAATGTACTGAACAGCTTAACAAATAAATGCAATGTCAGTCTTTTCATGAAATTTACATAACACTATCAAGGAACATTTTGTACAATTAATCCCATTCACATATTTCAAGGGAGGAAACTTGGAAAGTTTACAAGCACTCACTAATAGGTGATTGTTATAAAACAATAAAATTACAACATCATCCTCCATTGCTCATTAATATCCATGTCTAAATCTGAGATGTTCCAATCCGAACAGCCTGGTCTAACTATTAGGCGAAGTGAATTCATTCATCTTAATATATCCGCACCCTGGTGGGAACGTCATAATTGCTCACGGTTATTACGAGGCTTCTTGAAATATTCATCACATAATAACTTTTAGGCGGGCCTTTTATTGATTGTGAAGCATTCATGAATTGCCTCGGAGGAAATTGCCAAGTATCCACCATCACATATACGCCAGCTGAAAAGCTTAATACGATACTTATCTACCGTTGTTAAAAGAAGACGGGATAAAAAATTAATTTTACTCTAAGCTGTGAAGTTTTATGGAACGATAAGTAATGTATATTGTTCCATCATCCGGAAGAAATCGGTATGGATATTACTAATCGAGCTGTTGAATTATAAATGAAGAAAAATGTCTATTACGCCCGAGTGGACATTTTTACTATAAAAGCCAATTAACCACATCCTGCTAGTAATTTAAGTTTTGTTGTTTTTTTATTTTTCCAACAGCCGAGTAAATATAGAGAGCAACTCAAAATAACGAATATAAAATAACTTCCAGCAAAAATTTTCTAAACTTGAATTCAGTTTTGACCTTGTTTTGTAAATTTATAGATTGCATCAAATTACTATGATGCAAAGCGAAAAAAAGTACACAAGCAAATAATGCTGAAAGCACACATGATGGAGAAACATCGAAAAATGAATAAATTGAACTCAATGGACAGTGAATAATTGTCGAATATCTACGAAAGATTCTGAAATCTTTTCAAGCAGCAGAAACAATGAATCCCATTCTTCAACATTTCTTCTAAAAATAAAGGAGATAGTTTCTTTTTTCACATGCATTCTTCGGTACAATAAAGTTATTGAGAAATAAAGAGGTTGCTTTGACGCAAATGTTTGTTTCTTCTTAAATATAATTTTGCACTTCAAATATGACGTTAACTAAAATTAAAGCTCCATTTTTATGCATCTCATCAAAACGATTCTAAATGGGTTGCGCGCTCGCGATGGGCGACATTAATTCTCATTTATTTACGGTGTTATTTATTTATCTTTAATTACATTGTTTTCAAAGAAATCCATATCACTTATGATGATTTATAAATTTGTTGTGTGTGAAATGGTTTCTTTATGAAATAAGTTTTGATATAGGAAAGTTATGCAAAGCTATAATTGTAAGAATTTACGGTTATAAAATAAAACAACCCTTTGGCAAGTCCCGATAAAATCATTTTTCTTTTGGTTCTTTTGTGTAATTCACAAGTTGATAAAAATACTGATCATAGTTAACTCTAAGCTTTCTGCGGATAAAAAATGTTGGTCAATAAGTGTTACATCATAATGGAGTCAGAACATGGGGGTATGTTCTTATTCCAAGACATCTTGGATCTTATCATAAGGAATGGAAAGTACCAGATTCCAATATTCAGCAAATGGTGAAAGGAATGGAGAGTTTATGAATACACGTTTTCCGGGTTTTTTTCACTTACATGTAAATATGACGCAATGTCTGAAAAAATTTCCTTAAGAAAACAGTGCATGGTAAACACTAAAAAAATCCCTATGACAGATTTCAACTATTATATTATCCATTAAGTGCAGACAAATACAGTGAATGCATTGGCAGTATTGAAATAACATTTAGCTGTATTTCTTGATACTGATTTTATAAAAGAAAAATATTAACAAGCCTTGTTTTTCACATTAGACATAAGGCCATTTTTGCGAAACTTTTGCTTTATGTACTCAAATGTATTTCCATGATTTTTTCATATTTTTAATAAGCTAATATAAATAACTTCACCAAATATTATTTTGTTTACTATAAATTTATTTTACTTCATGTTATGGGGCAGCATAATTGCAAAAAGATGCATTAAGGCTTTAACATTCAACGCAAATTTTTGATTTCCAAGAGGACATTTCACAGATAAAAGCATAAATAGCAAATTTCATAGATATTTCCTTCATGTGTAACAGGAAAAAAACTTAGAAAACTCCCAAGCATCAAGGCCAATAGCAATTTTTACCACAGCGAATCGCTTTCTCCATCCAATATCTGACACCACTTAGTTAGATCGTCTTTTTAATGGAATATTGTTGCATTTTTTATGACATCTACGGTGGATTGATTTTCTAGAGGAAATTTCTTAAATAGTAGTCCAAATTCATGAGCCATAAGAATGGAAGCCAAGAAAAGATTTAAGTATTCTGTGTCAGACATGAATACAAAAAGCAAGAAATCAACATTAATTTTCCATTTTTAAAAATCAAGTAGCATGGAAGCGAAGACCTACTACTCTGAGGCGATCACAGTATATCCAGATTAAAACATTTTATCACGGCGTAATGGAAGTATGTTGTAAGGTGTTTTAATATCCACTGCGTAAATTGCTTTCTGCAAGGACTTTTTATATTCAAATCTTTGTCTAAAGAAACCAAACTCGAAAACTTCCAAACATCCTCTCCGACAGATATGCATTCAAAAAGCAGAAGCACAAAAGCCACATCTTTTTATTCAACAGTGGTTGGGATCAAACCTGGGGACTTCTGCTCTGAACATTTGACAGGGCGTAATGGACAGCCTAACATCATGGTAAGGCATTTTAGAATACTCCGCATAAATTGCCTTCCAGAAGAACTTTTCATAGATAGTGAACTATACTTACGAATCATAAGGGAAGAAACCAGGAAAACTCCCAAGCACCCCCCAATAAATGCAAGCAAATGTAAGCAGAAGCATAATATCCATCTCCCATTCTTCAAAAGTAGCTGGGATCGAACCAGCTCCAAACATTTATAAAAAGCTTAATTTTATTTTTTATATTCATTTTATGGGCTACAAATATAGCCATTGATGAACATAAACTTGTCAAGCTAATTTATAATTAGTTGGTTCCATATATTCATTTCCATCTTTTATCAAATAGAATATGCACAATGAATTATTAATCATCCATATAAGATTTTAAAACCATTAGTTAAAAATAAATGATTTAGCTATTCTGTATTGATTAATATATGAGTATCTGATACTGTAATACTCACCTAAAAGATATTGCGAAGAACATATTAAGCCAGAATGATATTATTTATTAGAAAATATATTGAAGAAATGAATGATTTTTTGTAGATACTTATTAAAAGACAAGATATTATAAAAACGCAGATAACTTGGAACTCAGATACTTCAAATACAATAAAAATTTGAAAGAAAAAAAAAACGCACGAAAACTTTTTAAAGCACTAAAAAAATGAAGCATATTTACACAGTTAAATTACTCTTTTCTATCTTTTAACTATCTTTTTATATTATTTTTTACAAGAGCACCATAATGAATTAAAGGAAATCACATCAAATTAAGGTTTTTATATTCAGTTAAAAGAAAAAAAAAGCGAAATAACGATTAATACCAATACTTTTATTTGTATCTCCCTCGAATACACGCACCAAAAAAAGATTTATAGAGTAAAATAACGAATAACTAACAATACATTATATGGGCAGCTCTCTTTACTGAAATATTTTGTTCAATTATTTTAGAATTCCATCTACATACATCATTTAATAAGATTTACGAATTTTAAAATTAGGCTCTATTCAAGGTTTCTCTTTATATTTTAGAAGAATTTAAATATTCCATACACTAAAGCTAAAAATAAACTGTAATCTTGTAATTCAAATTATAATAATGAATAATTTTTTTAAGAAATCCGTATACTTTCACAAATTTAGAGCGATTTGTATGCTACTTTTTATTATTACTTTTATAAAAAAAATTAAAACTTCCTTAATTTTTCAGATACGTATCTGAACATGGGGAAAAAATCAGTTTCAATTTGGATTTTTAAGATGGGTAAAGGAACTTTGGTAATTTAAAAACATGCTATATTTTTCACATCAAGAGCAATCCCCTTAGGTTCATATGGTTCATAATTTTTTTAACTTATAAGGAAGCATGAAAATATCGATATTATTATTGAAAAGCTTTTTTATTTATTTCTATCTTTACGAGGCATATTATTAAAAATTGCAGGAAATTTTTTCCAAAATTATACGATATGATAATGAGTACACAAATAATGAATTTCCTTTGAAATTTCAAATGACTGGTGCTTTTGAAAGATTTTTAACAAATATATATATTTAACTATGAAAAAATTAAAAAATAATATTTAACTTCATAATTTTCTGGTTCAAATATATTCATAAATAATTTAAAAAATTAATTACAAATTAATGTTTCATAAGCAGAAAGTTCAAACCTTTTTTAAGGTAAGTATTTTATAAATAAAAGTACTTATCCTCACACTATGAATTTTAAGAGCATTGCGGAATAACTTCCAAAAGTAATAACAAATGTACGTTTGAATTATCAATACAATAAGTGGCTTTAATAAAAATAAGTGTTATTTAAGATCTATTGAAAATAAAGAGAAGCGAAATGTAAAGAGAAACTATTGAGTTTAATAAGATAATACATTTAAAAAGCTATTATTTTGCTTCAATTGTTCTTTCAGATGTGCAAAGAAAAAAAATAATAAATTTTATCTGTTCTTTTATAAAAAATTAACTATAATAACTATATTGTAATAAAAACTTCATAGTTGAAGAAAACTAAAATGTATTGGAAAAATTTTCTACCTTTTGAAAAGTATCCTTCATTTTAAAAATTATTCAAAGGCTTGTACATTTGTTTTTACCCAAATGTGTCTTGTGTTCTTGATAAATGTTTTTTATGTGTTAATAATAAAAGTAAGGACAAAAATGATCAAAACACAAATTCAGTCATGCATAATTTTATTACATAAGCAAATTAAGATCAAAATACAGAAACTCATAAACAAAAATATTAATAACAAAGCTAAAAATCGTAAAAAGTATAAATAAAATAATATTAATTTGGAGTATATAAATAAATTAAGAGATCAAAATACAAAAACTCATAAGCATAAATATTTTCAACAAAACTATAAAATAAAATATAAACAGAAAACAATACTAATGTAAATATATTAAAACTATTTTACAACAACTTCTTAACTTTGGATATTGGATACTATTGTCATACA
>JAPDSC010061029.1:22193-45622 GCA_026290005.1 Latrodectus geometricus
TTTTTTTTTTTGGGATCATTTTAAATTTTTTTTATAATAATGCATTTTACTTTACCCGTGCACAATGGTAATTTTTCCTTTTGAAACTCATTCTGAATGATTTCCAAATAAAATGGTTGAACTTCACAGGACAACGAAATTTACTGGTATTCGTATAAATCGATCATGGACAAATTTGTTTTAGCATAGACTGTGCCAGCCAGAGAAAAAGCGAAAAGCCTGAGGAGAATTAAAGTGGCAACAGTAAGAAATGTTGGCGAAAGACGAGAGAAAAATGTGAGACGGCAGAGATGGCGTGAAGGATGGATGGATTCTTCAAATACTTTTAATATTTATATTTTCTAATCAATATTTTTCTTATCTTTATTCCCTTTAAATAATTTTATTTTTAATCGTAAATAAAACATTGACAACAAAACAAAATTGTTTCTGTTGTTTCAACGATCCAATTAATTAATCAATAACTCCTGGAAACCAGCCACTTATAACAGAGACATCCAACATTTTCCAGTCAATCTGAATCTTAGATATCCGTATCAATTCATATAACTTCGATAGATTTATTTTGTTTGGATGATTATTATAGAGTAAAATTATATACAAAATATCCTGAAAAGACGGATGGATAAGAAGAGGTAATTCAATATACTTATTTACTTACCTACTCTCTATCGCACACATATGAGGTGCCTAATTCCCACCCAAGATGCATGAAAGTAGATATTTTTCGAAGATTAATGTAAGGTTAGAGGTGTGTATAATGGTTAAAAGACATCAGATTGAACACGAGCCATAAAAGATTTTACTAACGGATAGTTGTTCTTTTCCGCGTTTTTTGAGATATAACTAGGCTAGAATTCGACAGTGTGTATTGCATACGTTCTTTTTATTTCCCATTTTTATGTGCTAAGTATCATTTAGTATTAAATAGGTGCTGTTCTACAGCTTTAAAATTGACATTTTCCGTATCTCATATAGTTTTCCAAACATGAACAATAAAGGGAACAGCACAAGAAATTTCTATTTTAAAAATTTTAAAAAAGGAATCTTTTACAGTTATATCATTGGAATTTGATGAAGTTTGGTTCAATTATTATATTATCAATTATTAATTATATTATCAAATATCAATCAAATTACGAATATTCTAAAATAATTCAGTAATATCATTGTAGAGGTAATGGTTTTACATTATTACAACGATTACTAAATTATAAATTTAAAAAATGCAAATATTATATTTATTCATTTCAATAGATTAAAATATGATGTAAACTTACTGTTAAAAATTAAAGTAAATTTATAAATAATGGACAAGATTACCTCTATATCGAATCACAAAAGTAGGCAAAGTAGATTTGATGCAATCACTTTTTTCATCAAATCTACTATGCCTATTCTTAATCTCCTTCAAAGGAAAATTTGAATTATAGCTTACTACATATTTCAAAATCAAACATTTCGTAACAAACTCATAAATGTCTATTCCGGTTTTATCTATGATATAACTACAAACAAAGAAACAAATCCACAGTGAAAAAACTATAAACTTTTAAGATCTCAACACATCATCAACAAGCAATCCACAAACCCAAGAAACTAATTCACTGTCAAGCTCCAAAAACAAAGTCTATAACAAACAGGGCTCCTGATATCTTAATTAATGCTCAACTAATTTTTTGCTTTCAAGCTAAGCACCTTAACTACATTTACAAAGACGACGGGAAAATATATCAGAAAAAAAAAATAATAATAATAACCATCCAACCATCAAAGTAGATTTCCTGAATCATTTTTCTGCTGGCACCATCCCTTGGCTTCGTAAATCTCTTCCCGTATCATCGATGAGATAGGAGGAGAGTGGATGAAAAATGAACAGCAAGCCTTATGCCATTAAAGAAGAAAATAAATAACTTGAGGAGGAAGATGAGATTAAGTTAACTCTTTGGCGAAGGTACAAATTTTCGATTCGGTGACAGAGATCGTTTTTCTCTACCAAAATTTTCCTTTCCTTTTTCTTCCGTTTTCGCTTGAGGATAAAAGTGGTGAGGAGAACTGACAATAGATGCCATGATGGAAACCCATATCGATGCTTACAGCATCGAGAAAGAAAGAAAAAAATCGATTCAACGTGTAAGTGTATCGGAATCCAATGCAAATTCTCTTCCAATAGTCATTTTTACTGGAAATTGTCTTTCTTTTATTATTTTTAAAATGGTTACCTTGAAACAATGTCGATTAGTGCATACTATTGACCGTGTCTCTAATCACCTATGAAAGCTATACAATAATAAATGAACATGTAATAAATAGCATATTAGGCTTAAGTTTTCCGATGAAAGTCAAAAATAGTGAAATATGATGAAAGCATAGAAGAGTATAAGCGGAAAGAAATATGATAGTTACATTATAAGACATAATTTTATGACCAAGAAACTACACTAAATTCAGTTCATCATTCAAATCTGTGTAGTTTAAGTCAATATATATTCTTATTCCCATAATAGATTTAGAATGATATTTTTCTGTTTAGAAGAATTTATATAAAAATCACGAAAAGAAAAATACTTTAATCTAAGCTGTATAAAAATTATAAAAAACGTAATTTAATGGTATACTCTGGTTATCTATACATTAAGTAATATCACCAATAAGATTATAATTTTATTTGTAATACTGAAATTGACAGTATGGATTTATTTTAAACTAAACTAACTAACCAAACCACCATGTATGAAGAAAATAATTCAAAATAAGTTTTGATAAAATAAACTTATTTTACGATAGTAGCATCTTAAAATTGGTGTCTAGTTACTACATTGAGCAAAATGTGGAATGTATCACGAATCTGAACTAGAATCGTGAGAATATCTAGAATTGGAAAAATATTTACAATCAAACTTACATAAATTATTCATTTCATATCAGAAACATTTCAATATTTCCTACACAATGAATACCGGACTTGTTCATTAAGATTAGAATATTCGAAATAATTAAAAAGAGTTTCAAGAAACACCAATGATTATGCTATCTACCGATACAATTTTTTAAATTTCTGTGTGCATGATGACTTATTTATTTTATATTCTAATCCTAATTTTAAATTAAATGAATTAAATGGTAAATTTCAAGAAATTACATAATTTAATTATATTTAAAGGAATAAATTTATTTGACGACAGCCAAACTAGTTAAAATTTTTAATGATATATTTAACGATTCTGTAATTGAATATTTTGGATTCGAGCTAACGAAAGGTATACAAGAAGACTCGAATTTTTAGATAAAATCAATTTTTATATGATTTGAGAATCAGAATTCTGGAGAAGAAACTGATTCGAAAATTTGTGAAATTGAAATCCAAGAAAATATAATAAAATATTAACTTCAGAATTATAGCTGAATGTTCCGTAGGATTCTAGAGATTCATATTCAGAAAAATATAGTGTTTAATTTGAATCTTTTCGTTTTAGGTTATTCGAATAAAAAAAAAATACTGATAATATTAGAGCTTCAAATCACAAAACTTTTACAGGATTTGTGAAATTGGAATTACGAATGACAGAAGGATTAATTAAGGTTTAGGAATTTTACTTTTCAAAATTTTACAAAATTCACTTTAAAAAAAAGAGTATTAGAATTCAAGTTTTTAAAAATTTTTGGAAATTTTTAATAAAATCAAGATATTGGAATTAAAATAAAAAGTACTACGATTTAAAGACCCCTAAAAATAATATTGGATTTATGAAATTTGAACTCTTTATCTATTATCACCTACTATTTTACCAAGTTCCATCATATACCCATTTTCATTGAATCGAATGATTTAATGAGAGTAGCTTTAACTTTTTACTTCATCTTGAATAAAGATGTCTTAAGCAGATTAAATATGAAAATCTTTTCCTGTAACCTTAAGTAATAATATAAATAAGGTAATTATCTAGTTTAAGAAAAAAGGTAAAAGGCTATAATAAAATACTTACAGTTTATTTAACATTTCAATAAACTATTTTAATTTATATATTATAATTACTTTTTATAAAAATACATAATAAAATATAATTTTACAATTATAGCTGTTATTAATAAAAATTATTTCTTTCAATTAAATCTGTAAAAATTTATAGAGATTTAATTTCTTAATAAACTATTTTGATTATGAAAATATTTATTATAAGATCAATTTTAAGTATACCTAACAATAAAATTATGATTACTCACATGATTAAATGTGTGTACAGAATTTTCCAAACAATATAGTAGAAATGTAAAGGCAAATAAAAAGAGCCAAAATAACCATATTTCGTATAGAAAAGTAGGTTCAAGAGAGCAGCTTTAAAGAGTTGGCACGTAAGGTAATATTAAAAGATAGGTGAAAAGACAAAAGAAAGCAACAATAAATTTATGAAATAATTTTATCGGAAGAGTGATCACTAAATTCTAATACAAGACTCATATCGGCGGCACATGGACTGGCATACATTAGTGTAAAACCTTCAAACATATCACGTCCAATTCCAATGGCAACAGATAATTGCGCAACCACATCTTTAGATGTTATTTGTGAGTATCATATATTATGTTATTAATATGACTCCAAAAGAAAATTTCAAAATACATCAAAAATGGGAAATGCATTTTGGGCAAAAAACAGGCACATACCGTGCTATTCAACTCCTCCAGTGCACAAAATTTAAGTGTTACATTACGATTCTGCAAAAGTAAATTGTGGTTCTATCGGACTAAAAGCACATTCGAGTGTGTACAGCTGGTAAAACATCGACCAAAAAGTTAAATTAAGATAACTTGTGGGAAAATGATGTATCCGAGGCAAGTTAAACGACTAGGTAGAATGTATGATCATACTGCTATAGTTACTAGCAGGCAAAGTTATCACGCAAAAGATAATCATCTAGGATCAACACCTGGACTCTGTCTGGGTTTGTCTTCATATAAATCCTCCAAACACGACTCAGTCCCAACAATTCTCGTTCTTGTCAAAAGGCTACCATCCATTGTTCATAATCTAACAGGAATTCTGCGATATTTTCAAGTGCTAGAGTCAATCTTAGAAGCATAAAATGATCTAATCGCCTATGATTCCCGACGAAGGAACGGAAATGATCATGTAAAGCGATCTGTCAGATTCTCACCTGAAAATTGTTCTATGTACATTCTTTTTCCAGTCCCACAGAAATAATTCATGTCAGCAAGTTCTGCACTGTAACGTATATTTTATTAGGAATCTATTTTATGGACGTATATTTTATTCAGAAGCTGTGGGAGGCATGACGATTCAAGCTAAAGAAGCAGTTTCATCCACCGACACTAAGTTCAAGAGCGCTCTCATTTAGATTAACCTAAACTTAAATAAATTAATTTTGGGTAGGAAAGGATATTAGGCATTTCCGCATATCCATTCCTACACAAAATCAACTTATTTAAGTGATTTCTACTTGCCTTTATATTTCTGACATAATTATGAAACACCTATATATAAGGTTTTCTAATGTAAACCTTTTTTTAATTTTTATATTGATGTGGTTCATTATTTTCTTAGAGACATAAACTATTAATAATTTATGTTTCGCTAATTAAACTGATCATGGTTGAAGTGATTATTTTAACCACTATTAACAGGAATTATTTTATAAGCATTCCACTCCTTATCAAGATTTGATTATTAATTGGTATCTACTTATATTAGTTCTAGTCTGAAATTTAAAATATATACAGAACACAAATAAAAAAATAAGATAATTACATTCTCCTAAATGAAAAAACTTAGAGGTCATGTAAATAAAAAATCCTTATTAGAAAACAAAACAAATTTATAATTCCTAAATCAAAATACCGATTTCTCTTTTAACAACTGCATTTTAAAAACTTCCATTTAGGATGCAGAATATAAAAGATGTAGAAATACTTTTCTATAAAAACATGCACGAACCTAGAAAGAGATAAAAGTACATGATAAAAATAAAGATAACTTTAGAAATGGAAAAGATGTAATACTGACCATCAACAAATCCCACAAGAGCACGTGCTTTATCGTATTGGACGGTAGATTTGGAATTCTCAAACTTCGTATCCTCCGCGAACACCCACGTGTCTCGTTTCAGTCTCAGATGGAATGTTCTGAAACAGAAATGGTTGATTTTTGGATACACAGAGAAAATTGAACATTTTCTTTCAGATAAAAGGAAACACTTTCTCTAGAGATTAGTATCGATTGGTTAAATAAAATTTTGCGAGGAAGTATTTCGAATTCTAAAAGCGTTCAAATGACGGTAGAATGAAAATGGGGTGAAATCACTTTTAAAGTCATTTTGTTATGATCATTTGATTTGATTTTATTCCTTTTTACGAAAAAATGTCTTTCATACTAAAACTTTTTGGTTATAGACAATATCTGTTTACATCTATGAAAAATACACACATAAATTGTTTTTTAATAAAAATCAAGATGTCTTATATGATAACAATAATGAAAAGAATGTATATATTTAATACAATGCAAAATTACTTAAAATTGTGATTTAACAACACCTCATTTAATAATTTTTAGTTAGTATAATAAAAAATTTTATAAAATCATTGGTTTAAACATCAGTTTCCTTCGCAATCAAGTATAAAATTCTACGAAATACAACATATATTTTAATTCATATAAAATATGAGTTGTTTCAAAATCTTGCAATAAATAAAAATACAATCTTTCTTCACAACAGTAAATTGTTGAAAGTTGATTTCAGAATAATATGCAATGGAAAATTGTTTCCGTACACGTGATTCATTGTTTCAAATAACAATGCGTCGAATTAGAAATTGCTGAGATAGTTGCATATTCAGGGTCAAAGGCTCTCAGGCTAAAAAGATCGGGTTAATATGTTAAGGAAGGACCCCATATTTATTTTTAGTCGTAGTTCAAAAAATTTAATTACCCAATTGTAAAAAAATATCAAATTATGAAAAAAAAATATGCAATTGATTTTTAAATACTATATGTATACTTTCACAAAGTATTGTCAAAGGCATACCAAGTTAAAATAGTTAGCGGTGTACTATGGTCAGTATTCCTGTGGAGCCAAAACCTTTATGGAAATGAAAAATCCTCTTTTCTTTCTCTGAAGTCTGAATGTGTACACCTTCTGATAATAAAACCATATTGACTCAAATTGTTACGTTACTTCCTTAATGTTTTATTCTAGATCCGAGGTTATTTCCATTACATAAAGCATTCCTTGTATTCTCTATATAAATTCGCCTTCCTCAAAGACAACAAAACTTTATTTAAAACTTTGGAAGCTTATTAAAACATCTATTAACGCATTCTGGAATGTAATTAATTCATGCATTTCAAAACGCTTTTGTGTATTAAAAAAGAATTTTTTTTAATTTTGAATGTGTTATATAACTATAAGAGATTATATTTTCAAAAATCCACTATGTAGGAAGATTGTGAAAAGTTTTTATAAACCCTTTTCTAATGCAGCTCATAATGTTATATTCTCTCATTTTAAAGTTATTCGATATATACTTATTTTTAAGAGTAATTAATTTAGATGCAATTGGTACCTCATGACCTGGAATTATTTCAGGAAATGATAAGAATACTTATTATTTTGAAGAAAATATATTCTTCATTTTTGCTGTTTGATCCCCTTTCGATGTATTTACATATGCCAGAAGCTAATTTCAGTTTTGCTTAGATAAATGTTCAGAATCATTTGCTTAAGTGTGATAATTTTGTTAAATTGTAGCTATTTGAAATTTTTTACACACAGAAGAAAGATAAATCCATTAAATAAGTGATCCAATAATCTAATTCTTGATATATTGTATTTCCCTTTTTCAGTTTTAGGACAATATAAGTTAAACATTTTAGATCCACACTAAAAATTTCCTTTTTAAAAGGTTTGCGACCTATCTTGTATTATGATTTACTGTGATCAAGGAAAATAGAAATTAAATAAAGTGAAATTTCATCTTGTAGCGGCTTAGATAGGTGGCGCTAGGAGCAACAAAGGAATTTCCCCAATAATATCTACTTACTTCTTGTTATATTAGTTTTGTTGTTCTTGTTGTTCTATTATTAGTTCGTTCGTTGATGTAATTATGATTATGTTTGGGAATAAAGTGGTTATAATCTTTATATTTGTGTAAGCAAATTTATTTTAGTTCATTTTCATAAAATTTTACAATTTTAAGTGTTTCTCTAAAATTTGTGAGTAGCATTTTTAAATTAGTAACTGTACAATGAGTAAAAAAAATATATCTGTATTAATTTTTCGATTCTTAAATATTTGCTTTGTGTTTGCACGCAAACATTGTTCGGAAAATTGTAGGGACTTGGTAATTAAATTTTATGAAATTTAATTCCTGAAAATATGTATAATGAAAATAAAATCAAATGTATCACTCAAATCACAAAGGGAATGTGATGGTAATGGCTCAGGAGTAAAATAATTCGTCTCTCCAAGGAACAATTTTTCAACAATATTCAAAAATAATACTTGGATACAAATAACACTCTTTGCTATTGTAAATACAGAAATACCAATATTATCTTAAAATGTTAAAATAACTCAAAAATAAAGTTTCTTAGAGAAAACATACAAAATAATTTAAATGAAAAATGATCCTCGCAAACGAAATTTTGATATTTATATATATCATAATTCTTTGTTAATTAATGTATTTAAAATTTAATTTACGCAAGGTGAAGTTCACCTACTAAAAATATATAAATTTTGCAAGAAAATCTGAGAATTTTATTTTTAAAAACACACAAGTATTCTAAATTATATTTTTAACTACATAAAACATATAAATATTAATAATTACAAATAAAAATTTTAATTTAAATATAGACATATTCAGAAAACTTTGAATTGAAGGAAACAAATTATAATATATGTCTGATATGTTTAAAATTACAAATATCTAAGATAATTTTAAATAATATCATATCTAAGAGACTTTCGTAGAAGTGGTAACAAATTTACCATTAATTCAAACTGCGACTGTGTAAATCAACAGGGTTCAGAAAATGCAAGGGAGTGTACTGATAGCTTTGTTTTTAATAGAAATTTATATTCATGTATAAAATTCTTTTTCAACAAATGGGAGATTTTATTTAAAGAAACGTTTTCATATCATTTTTTGGCAAAATATCTTAAATTTTCAATTTAAAATTGATTAAAAATTTAAGATAATTTGTGCAAGAAAAATGAGTTATTTATTTAAAAATAATTTGATTTTTATAAAATAAATTGCCTAATTCTCTTGGAATCAGAACCCTTGATTTCTAGTTTTCATAAACTATTCTATTAATTAATTCTATTATAATTTGATTTGTGTAGAATATAACATAATTGAAAATAACGGTCATTATGTAGAATTATTACATATTTATTAGCTAAGAAGAGTAGATTTTTGTACTGATGGCAAATTTTTATAAAACAAACTAACCAAAAATGTAAGATCGTTAATTGCTCCAAAAAATATGCGAATTATGAAACATTTATAATGAGAATAATTAAAAAAATTGTACATCATTCCTTCAGTAAGCTATTCATAAGAATGTTAAAGCAAACTGTCAGAAATTTCTTAAACATAAAGCCTGGGGAATATGCTACAAGAATTTCTAAAAAAGCAAACATTCTTTAAGTTATGAAAACTCTTAAGATTAAAACATTTTCAAAACGTTGGTAACCATACTGCCATTTTTTCCAAAAATATACGATTAGAAATTACCCTTACCTATAATAATTAATGATTTAAATGTATCAAAATCAAAAGAAACTACCCATAATCCCTTTAACTTCAATCTAAGATCATAATATATAAAATTACAACTTCAGTTGCATTTAATTTTACTGCTTTGAATAGCCATAAATGTATTATAATACTCAAAAATTATTTTTATAAATAGAAAGTTGGAGTAGTATCATAGGAATATATAATAAGTTACATTGGTAAATACCAGTGTAAATGAAGGGAAAATATTAATAGATGAGTACAATGCTTTGCTTCCCTATTTATCACTAGCTGTATCAAGAGACGAACATTCATGATAATGCCAACATCCATGTTTTTTGCTCAACACAACATCGGGTTCGAAACTAATATGATTTATATTCATTTTCGGATTTATTTTAATTCCAACTTAAAGCAAACTGAAATTTTAGAATCATTAAGGCAACAGCTCAGCAGTCGAACTCATGAGAAAGAATTTAAATGAAATCTAAATTTTAAAACAAATAAAAATTTTCCACAACCATGATAGAAGTACAACAAATGAACAATTGATCTGAAGTTTAGATCAATGACCAATCAGAAACAATTCAAAAGATAGCCGAACAATATATCAAAACCGAAAATTGCAATGATTATTGTGCAAGAAAAAAAAATTCTAAAAAGGTATATTTACATTAATCTGATATATTATATCATAAGTTAGTCAAAAAAAGTTTTTTCAACAAAATTGTTATTCTTACATATTTTAACAAAATGTAAATTAACATTTCATTTTTAAAGAAAATTAATAAAACAAACTAAGTTGAATACTTTTTAGAATACATTTCAAAATCAGTAAGAATAATAGTCAATAAAACGAATTTTTTTATTTCACCATTCATTTACCTAGTCACAACTTGACTGTATAATTGTCATACAGCATTAACCGGTATGAAGTTTAACAAAGTGAAAAGTTGTGTTAAATTATTTTAAATTTAAAATTGTGTTAATTTTAAGTTGTGTTAAATTATTTAATATTTAATACAAACCTCTTGAATGCAGTGAACTGAAGAGTGAAATATCGATCCGATGTAGATCTAATCGAACGACGATGTTGATCCTTCAACAAGTTTTGATCGAAAAAAATAGGTTCGAAGTGAAGAATGTATTCGCTTAACATCCGATCTGCAAAAGAGGAAAAAATATTTTAAAGAACAATACATTTCATCAATTACGTCAATATAAAAATAACTATATGTAAGAGATAAACAAAGATATAATAGATTGTATACTTAATAATGGTTTCGTCAGATGAACAAGTGTTTTGGAGACTTAATTAAAGCTACAAAAATTGTACAGCAACTTATTAAATACGTGGCAGTCTAAGAAACTGTCTCAAACACATGATAAAGAAAAAAGAGGCAATAAAATTTCCATTTGAAATCTCAATTCAAATTGTCAGATAGGAATTTCAAACCGCTACAAAAATATGCACTCAATATGAACTCGCAAAACGGAGATTCAAGAATACACTCGCAATTAGAAAGAAAAAAAAATTCAGAAATTTATTTCTCTTAAAATTAGGAGAAACTGCCTTCATGTATGGAAAAACTTTATTTAAATTGAAGCATCTAGTTAAAATATAAAATATATTTGTTCATCGAGGAAGTGAACTCAATTATTCGCGATAAAAAAAATCTTAAATTCTTAAGTTGTTATTTTCAAACTTCCAGTTGCCGCAACAAGATCATCCCTTAATCTTTGGCTCTATGAAATTTATAATCAAAATAACATATTTAATTTGTTAAATAAAATCGCTTTTACATTTGATATCGTTTGATTTGATAATTTTTCGTAATCGGATTTTTTTTTTTTTTTTTTTTTTAAATAAAAGGAAATTATAGCAAAGAGTTACAAACAAAAATTTTAGCATTTGGCAAAATCACAGGTCTAAAATAATTGCATTAAATAATTTATAGTATAGAAATATAAAAAAGATGTAAGATATTCGAATCAAAAAGTATGACACTCCTAAAGAGAAATAATAAAAAACATCATTTAATTCCGCGTTACTCAGGCTCTTAGTTTAAAAACTGTTTGAATATAGCTAACAAATTGAGATCACGAGATTTTACAGAAACCTCGCATTTCGTTAAAACTATTCTCTGTGGTTTGATGGTGCAAATCCATTTGATTTTTTATTCTTCTTCATTTGTAGAAATAGAGAGTAAAAAACTTAATCTCCTGGAAAGGCGTCCTGGATGCATGTCGATAATATGATACAGAAACTGTATACAGTTCCTATTCCAATGATCCATAGCAAAAAATTGGTTTGACCATTTATTCATTATCTGTAAGAATTAGCAATAGGTTTGGGAGAATTTGATTCACAAGCCCATAAAACGTTCCTTTAAATCAGAAATTTTTTTCAAGCGTATTTCAAGCATCGCATTTTGTGCCCTCCCCCCCCCCTTGTATACCATGTTAAGAATATTCCTCAGAAACTTACAACCATTCAGCGTTTTTCTCATGCGGTATTATCACAATATGCAATAATCACTTTGCACAGTAATTGTTTCTACAAATCTCTACGAAAATATTTTATATCATTAAGAAAACATTAAATTCAAAATATAAAGTATCTTATTTTCAATGTATAATTAATTAATTTTGTATTTATTTCGAAATTTTAAAAAATGGCTACGTCAATCAGAAACAAAGTGACAGTAGAAGGAAATATGATCACGCAACAGATCAACTGGAAGTGTAAATATTTTCATAAGTATAAAAGAGCATAAATTACCAAAGGAGAGAATACAACATCCAAGCATAGCGACAAAGATTTGAAAGAATTGCTTTTATATTGAAAATTTATTTAATTTAAATAATACTTTTCACATCTTAAACAGTTTTTCAAGCGCATACTAATGTTAAATTATGTATTTTCTAATTTTTTTAATGGTTCATAATTTAGCGAAAAATTGCTGTTAAGATTTCCAGACTAAGACAAAAAATAACAAATGTAACTGGTATCATTCTTAAAAAATTATTTTCTTATTGTTGTGCATAATTAAAATGGTCTGTATGAACATTTTAGCGAATTTCTTGCTGATAATTAGAAATTTATGATGTTCATGATTATAAATGTAGATAATTTTGAAGAAAAATACGCATGTCTATAAGTAAATTATACTCACAAAAACAGAGCAAAAAGAATATAAATAAGGCAAAATTCATTATTGTAACATTTTTTTAAAGATTACACTAAATTTACTTTGGAATTTTGTTAAACTTACAATAGTAGATTATATAAGTTCATATTTTTTTTATTAGAGATTCAAATTAAAATAAGCTATTGATGTTTCGTTTCTTCATATAGAAAAATTATGTTTACAAAACAATGTAGCACTTTCATATAACCACATAACTTCTCATATAAATATCTGGAATCAAAATATATGTAAACAAATATAAATTTCCTGAATAAATCTTCCTTAATCCACATTCGAAGTTGATTATTTTGTTTTTTGGAGTTATGAGAATATTATTTACAATTGCAATATCCGTAAAACTAAATTATTTACAATTCCAAGCTTGTGCAACTATTTATAATACGATTCGAATACATAAATTTAACTTATTAATACGGCCTTGGCCTGCCTTGGGGCTATAGTGCCGAAGAAGAATGTATGTAATTCATTAACCAATAAGAACCTTCAAATATTTATTAGGAAGAATTAAAATGAAACTTTTTACCCAGACAATTATATAACAACGCTTCCAACTCAGTCAAAAATAAGACCTGCTTCATTTTTTGTTGGCATGAATGCCACTACATCGGCGACGATAGCGTCACTTAGCGGATTGAACCATAAATTTTACATCTATGTAACTGGTGAAACGGAATTTTAAAATAATGCATTTCAGAAATTTTAAGAACTAGTTACTTTTTACGAATGAGCATGTGATCTAGAATTTTAATATTTCTTTTTAACATGAATAATGAATAAAACTTTTAATAAAATAGTAAAACAGTTGTTAACATTTTATTAAGTACGGCATTTTCTATTTTAATTTAATTATTTATTCCATAATTGCGTCTTACTTATGAATTTAGCAAACAGTTCATTTTTAGAGTGTCATGATTATAAAATTTAATATTCTAATTAAATTTTTTGATCATGGTATTCCAAAAATATTCATTTAATGTATTAAAAATATTTGCGAAAGATATGATTTTAAAGAATATTGAATGTTACTCTTCATTACAATGTACGGATCTTTTAATCTTCTTAAATTATCTAAATAAATAACTTCATAATCTGTATATTTATGAAAAAATAAAATATGAAACGAAATTAGAATTTTGAGTTAGAATAGCTGTATTCCTACTTGTTTCAAAAGTAATAATGTTATATTGTTATTCAAAAGTTAAAAATTTATCGTGTTAAATTTTCATATTACAGTAAACATATTAATTCACCAAATTGATTAAATTTAAATTATAAAAAAAATTGTTTTTATCAAAAATATATTTTAAAATAAAAATTGTAAAAATAAATAATATTCAATATTTATAAATATCACACCTATGTATGAATCATAACTTTATATTATCTTCTAAAAAATCACAATGATTATGAACACCAAAATGTTCTTTATAATATTCTACTTGAAAAAAAAATTACGAAGTATAATTCATTAGTTACATTAATTCATAATTATATTTATCATAAAGATGTAAAATATTTAAAATAGCATTTTTTCAAAGAATTTTTTAAATTGAATCGTTTAAATTTGTTATTATTTATAAATTCTATAATTTTGATACATTAAAAGAAAAGCAAATTTATTTCTATAGAAAGAAAATTCCTTTCTTAAATTAATTTGTCATTTTATATTTAATTTCACACGATGCAATATGATATTAGACAAGATCACGATGCAATATGATATACAGACAAGTAAACATTCCAAGAGAGGGCGCTGTATACTTTCTGTACAACTTACCCGCCAAAACTTTTCAGAGAATCACACTGTTTTTTTTCTTCTAGTCAATGGCAGTTGGAATTCTTACTTACTTTGTTATCTGTGCTTTCTACATCAAAACACGTCGATTCAATTATTAAATATTTATAAGTCTGGTTTTAAACCCGTGATACACTTGATAATAATTATTGAAAAAAACATTTTAAATTAAATTCTGAATATAAATAGCCCTGTTGTGCAAAATGTGAAAGCAATGCAATCAATTCAAATATTGTAAATTGCAATATCATTATAACTTACGACACAATAAACTTAATATTAATGCTAATAAACTTTTTGCAAAATCTATATTATCAGCACGTTACAAATGTGATGAATCAATTTAATATTATTATAGTTTTCTGTGAAAGGAAAATTGAAATTGGCAACACACTCAATCGGAATTTGATATTTTCATTTTTCCGGAACATTTATATGATTTGTTTATTCTTTTTCTTCTCCAATAAAAAAAATTTTTAATGGTCAGAATTTTTTTTCTTGTAAAGTTAACCGTGTGCTTTTTAAACAATTAGGTTTGTATTTTAATAAAGTTTCCGTTTATTAAATTTAAATTAAAAATTGTTGTACTTGTTTATGCATATTTTGATTTATACTTTTATATATATATGTCATATTTGCAAAATTTATTTTATAATTGTGTATGAGATGCAATAAGAATTGACACTTTTTGAAAACTTGATGTTATTAGTGTTTTTCAATGTCTCTCAATATATATATATATTTATAAAATATGAGATTTAAATGAGTTTGTCATTATTTTAACTAAGGAGATAAATTTTAAGTAAAATGAAGAAGCTTAGACTTCTTACTCATTCCCTTGGTGCTTAAAAACCTACATCAAGTCCAACAAACCCCATCACATATGAGCATTGGCTCATGCCTAAGGATAATGAATGATCACACCTAAATCACTTAAATGAAGGTTGAAGATTGACTAAACCTCAATTAGGGTCTTTGTAATTTATAAGCAGGGACTCCAAACTTGACCAGCCTACCACACCCTGAGGTATCATGGAGGATATAAAACCACAACATCTTTAATGTGTCCCAGCCACCATTAATGAAGACAACAGATTTTCGGTTGAGTTGAAATTCAAACTTACAACCGTCTTATAATGAGAAAAAACGCCCTTACTAACCAGGTCACTTTAATGTTAAACATAGTCTTAAAAATGTAAATGCATAAAATTTTATACAAAATATAAACAATGAGAGGCATCTACTTAAGAATTAAATTTGTATATATCTCTAGAAAAAAATAAAACAGGATTTAATAAATTTCATGCATTGGTTTCATAAATTAAAATATTAAGAAATGTATTAAAAAAAACTATCTCTTAGTCATTCGAAAACTGCAACCTAAATGTTTTTGCTTATGATTCAACAATTTATGGGTTTATATTTGAAAGTTTAATACAGCAATTCTAAACATTTTTTTTTTGTGGCACTTTTGTTGAAGTTGTTTACTTACCTATAATGCACTGTGTAAAATAGTATGATATGTATTTTACATACAACAATATATTTATTAAGGGATTGACTATAATATAATAATAAGATGTTTTTTGATGATTTCCTTTATATTTGGTTGTAAAAATAACAATGCTACTCTTAAATTATCTTCTACATTTAACATTATCAATCTTTTTACCATTTATATATTGGTTTATACTGAAAATCAAAATTCACACAAATAAGATGTAGAAAATTGTAATTGTAGATACTGGGAATACTTGAAATTTCTTCATGCAGGGCAGATTTGAAGGCCCACAAATATCAAAGATAAAAGTAGTTTTTTATTGTAAAAAAGATGGTGTTTAACTGTAAAAAAAATTTTTCCTTTATAGTGTACTTTTATTGATTTAAACAAACTTTTTTCATAATAAAAAAAGTATTATAGTTTTTACTATGTACATTTCTAAAATTTAGAGGCCACAAAAGTGCCGCAACACTGTAGTTGAGAATCACTGATTTAGTGGTTTTGAACCCATTTCAAAACTGTAAGACTCAATCCTTTGAATGAAAAAAAATTATTACTGAGAAATATAGCCATTCAGTTTAAGAGTATAACTTGGTTGATTAAAATCATATAAGAATTTCAAATGGACTTCATAATTATGGACTGCCTGAATAAAAATAATATTCTAAAGGTAACTATATTTTAAACTCATGGCAAAAGGAAAAATAAAGATAAAATTTATTGAAATTTCCATGAATTGAGTCAAAAAGAACATAATTTTCTGTGATTCTTTAAATCATTCTAGATTAAACAGATATTAAAAATTATTTAAATGAACTGATCACAGAAGTCAAACTAGTTTCAGATTAAAATAGAGCCAATGATAAAGAACATGATTACAAACTGAAATAGTTCAAAACTAGGTGATTATTTAAAATGCATTAGTTTTTTTTTCTGATAATGAATATTCATATTAACATTAAAATTTATGGATGTCCATTTACTTTTTACTTATACAAAATAATTTCAAATAAACTAATAAGAGATTATTTCATTCATGATATCAGTGTATACTTATTATAGAATCTCTTAATATGAAGCAAAAATGTTTTATCATTAAATATACCTTAAATTTACTTCTGAGAGTTGGTCACCCTAGACAACATATCGGCGCAGCATGTTCTTTTTTGGACCTTGCGCCATAAAACCCATAGAGCTCTTTGCTCTATGATAAAACCCAACCAACCAACCTATACAACATAAGCAAATTTAGCAATTTCTTTCTCTCCCATTGGAGTTACTTATATTTAAAAAATGTGTCAATTTCTAGTTAAAAGTTTTTTACTAAGATCTAATTACTTGATAGAAAATGTAGAATTATAAGTTTTTCTACAAGAAAAAGAGAAGGTCATATTTGAATTCTAAGTGATAAAAAGGCATCAGTAAATTTCATTAACTATGCAAAAATTGGTTAATTCCCAGTGAACGGTACGCTCCTTGTACGGTACACATATATACAACGGTACGCATATATACAATTATATAATATTGTATAAAATTATATTATTTCTATAAAATAATATAATTTTATATTATATAATTATATTAATTGTATAAAAATAGCGTACCGTACACTGGGATACAGCCCAAAAATTTTATTTTCATGAGATCCATAAAAAAACTAAAAAATTAAGTTTTCTTTAAATTCTTTACTGTTAAATAAGTTTTTGAATTTAAATATGATTAAGTATATTCTAAATATATCATTAATGAAATTTTAAATCAGTACAATTAAATGAATTCTTGTTTTTATTTTTCATGTATGATTTCTTTATATAATTTCACATTACGTTGCATAAAATTTAATAACAAAATAACCTAGTCTGTAAAAACTTGTATTTTTGTAGTTTTAATATACAAGAAATTTTTGGATTTCTTTTTAAATTATTCTAATATATAATGTAATAACTGTTATAAAAATAAAAATAAGTTTTCACAAATAACAAAATTATATAGATTAATTAGACCCAAAATAAATTTGCAGCTAAATTCCTTTAAGATTTTATGAATTACTGAATCCAGAAACTGCTGTTTCTAATGCTCAAGTGGTTCTAATACCAAATACACAAATATTTAAATTAACTTAATCAATTATGAACAAATATTTATTTGTAATAAATATTTGTTTTATTTTTCTGATATTGAGCATAAAATACCCAATTATTATTGAATTAATTATGTTAAAATATTTTTATTTGCTTTGAGAATGCAATCTAGAAATGTGAAAAATAAAAGCATGTCAATACAAGTGGACAAGAAGTTATATTTATGTAAAAAAGGGGGTGGGGTTATAATATTATTTCATAAAAATTTAAAAAATATATTTTTTTTTTTTTTTTTTTTTGTTAAATAGAAATGTTAGAGTAAATACATTTTGAAAGAAAAGTAGACAATTAGCAAAAATACTTCATGTGAATAGTGCTGTTTATTAAAATTAATATAGAATTACTGGTCATTATATAATAAATTATTCAAAATATTCTTATGTCCTGAAACAAAGACAAAATTATAATCTCAAGTTATTATAAGAGTCATGTTCTAAGTTCTATTTTAATTTAATATCTATATACGAAAACTTTTAAAGAACCATACATAAAATATTGTGAATAATGATTTTAAATATAGTGTGACACACACAAAACAATTTGTGTCCATCCTTTTTACTTTCAAATTAATCACAATGAAATTGGTGAAATATGCTGACAGTAGTACCTGAAGCAAATATAATTATTTAATATGTTCATTATATCTGTAACTTTTGCACTTTGAGGGAAATAATTCGGTGTCGTTTCATGACTTGGAAATCATTTTATTTTCAAATAATACTCCAAAGTAGCTTTGATATATTCTAATATGAATAAAATATTAATTTCAAAGAGTAGATGTAAATCTAGTTTTTATTTTATTTTGTTTTATCTGCCTTTCCAAAGAAAGGTATCAACTCATTTGAAATTTTTGTTTTCAAATATGGGTCTATAATTAATCCCTGCAGTCAGATTTAATTGTACAAATAATATCTGAAGTATGTATGCAAATTTAAAACTAGGTTCAAAATAATAATACAACTTAAAAATTGTACTGTTTTTTAGTATTTCTTGGACATTGTGAGCTTTATTATTTATCCAAATAATTCTATTCTCATGGTTTTATTCAGTAGTTTCTAAATTCCTCCCATAATGTAATCTGAAACGTCTCTCTAAATCTAAATGATAAATTAATTCATCCTTTAAAATCTATTTCTATCCATTCAAAAAATATTTAACAAATTGAAGCTATTAAAAGGCAAGTTTATTATAATAAATTAAATAGCTTATTAAAAGGCAAGTTTTTCTGGAAAATCATTAATTTTATTTTAGATTTATTTATGATATATTTGCATTATTTCAGTATGTTGTATATCAGTAAAAATTAGAAAGAATAAATTTCAGTTATTAGTAATGATGGTTATTCTCAATCTGTTTTATTTAGATACAACAAAAAATAAACCTATTGCTCGTCTCGAAAGTCATGTATATGTTATATTATTCTATAAATTAAAAAAATACTTATTTAAAATATATTTTATTCAAATATCAGTTTAATAACAAAAACTGATAATTATTTTTTAAAATTTCTTTCCAAATTGTTAATTTGTTTCATCCATTCTTCCTTATATTATTATTTATGCCTAAACAAGTCAAAAAGAAAATTTTATTTATCATAAGTCGATTGTTCTATATGGTATTATAAATAATGTATTTATTGAAGTGTTGTGTAAAAATTGATAAAAATGAACTTACCAGGTTTGGCTTGACATGTTAAAATTGTAAACAATAAAATACTGAGGACGCTGCTAGGGAAGCCAAAACACACAATCATTTCTCACAAAATGAATAATCATATGAATAACTGTTTATGATTGCAGTACTGAATGAAATTTTGTTTTTTTAAATTTAAGTGTTCCAAAACGATATCGGAGATGTACATCCATTTTTGCAGAAACATCAAACTTAAATTTATAAATTATTCTAGAAAATTAACTCCAGTGAATAAATCGTAGTATTCAACATAAATTTCATTTGCTTAAATTCAATTTTAATAGTTTTTCGCTAATCTATTCAAATTCCGGATTGTTTATCAACGCCATTAGCACATATTCAGTATATAATATCAATTGCGAGTTCCTTTAATGAAATGATGACGATTATTCCAATTATGAATTCACTTAAATATTACATTTTGTTTTCCTCAGCATAATTGTAAAATGGGGGAAATAAATTATGAATTAATAAAAATCTAAACATGCCGTCAATCGACTTCATCCATCTGTACACAATTTTAGGATTGCTTGGAAACAAGCTGTTCTGTTTATCGTCGTTTCTTCAACAGCACTAAATATGGATTGGGAGTTTTAATATGAATCTTGTTTAATATTAAACCTCCTTAAAGATTTAATTTTCTAAGTTTTAATTAAACACTTACTTTATTCATTTTAATTTTTATCGGGGGTGAAGAACACTGTTTGGAACAGCCATGTAAATATGTCTTTTTCAGTGAAGAATTTGTATTTGCTAAGCTGTCAAAACGAGGTTCGATTTATTTAGTCGGCAATCGTGTGATTTATTTAATGGCGCAAAAATTATTGTTAAGTTAAATAAAGAAATTTCACTTTTGAACCTCTGATGTACTGGTTTTTGTTTGTAATGTAACAAGCTCGTTTGAAAGTATATTTTATTTAATTATATTTTTCACTGATAAGTTGCCAAATTTGATAATCGTCAATAGCCGATGTGTAAGGTATGTATAAAAAATACTAATGTTTGCTAATTTTTATATTTCAATATTTTGCAGATTTCTTAAGTTTTCCATGCTATCGTTTTTTATCCACCTGTTAACAGATATTTATATCACAAGATTTTTTTACTAAATTATTTTAAATAAAACATTCAACAAATAATTTTTATATTTTTCATAAATAAGAATGAACTTTACATTGGATAATTTCATTCAAGGTATGTTTAAGAAGTATTGTTGAATATAATTTTCTTATATTTTATTGTTCTGTAGAAAACACCTTTCATGAATTCAAATAAGTTTGATATGTTATTGATTTTTAGTTTATATATTTCAAAACCTTATCAAAATTTAGTATGAAAATATATTTAGGAATATTATTTACATATGTATTTCCAAACATAGATGTCATACAATATTTTATACAGTACTGTTAATATAATTAAGTTGGTTTCATTCTTGAAATTATGATTAAACAATATAAAATTAATTTTAAAAAAATGTATGTATTCAATCTTTTATTTGCAATATCAAGAATAGACGTATTGTATACCAATTATTTTTCTCGTTTCTAAATGCATATATGATAATATTAAACACTTTTTTTGTTTGTTAATTTCTTGTTGTAAATCATTAAATAGTTAGGTCCTTAATGACTTCAGGATTTTAGAAATGTTATTCTAAATGTACACACCTGTTTCAATTTGGGAATTCTGGCATAAATTTTCCTGCTTTTTTCTGAATTGTTCATCAATTTTATATTAAACAGCTACAAATGACATTACATTCATTGTTATTTATTTTTAATTTTAAATTAATAAAATTATTGATGAAACAATGATATTTACATAGCTTTGCATATATATTATGAAAAATTAGTGTATCTGTGTAGTATTTTTTAAAATGGTAGTCTGATTTTTAAAACTAACTTTGTGCGATATTAACTTTATATTTTTTATTGATAAGGTATGCGATAACAAATTGACATCTAAATATTATTGGGCATGTTAGAAAACAATCAGCTCATATTTTAAAAACTTCAGGAATGTAATTGCACTTTTAATGCACATTACAGTCACAAGTCTTCCCATTGGCGTAAAATCAATTCAGACTCATTCAAGTAAACTAAATATTCTGAAATGAAGTCATTTTATTTTCGATGTAATTATATATATATATCATAAAATAAACATTTATATAATTTCATAAAAATTAAACCTTTTTTTCTATTTTAACGTATATAGAATATGAAGCTTCCGAAAATATATATTCTCAGTAAAATAAGACATCATTAAAGCATTGAAACAAAGCTGGAATGATATATAGTATATTTGTCTTGTCTTGTTTGGCATGATTTTATTGTTTTTTTATCATTTTACGGAAAAAAAAAATTATTGCACTAAAAAGAGATAATTTTTTTTTTTTTTTTTTTTTTTTTTTTTTTTTTTTTTTTGGAAATTTTGTTTACCGCATTGCACATAACTTTTGAACACTTTATTTCAAGTAATGCTTCAACTAAGCTAAACAAAAAAACGAGTAGTAAAGTCATACAAAATAATATCAGTAGTAAAATTTTATTAATGAGTAAATTTACTATTTTCAAATAAATCTATTTAATTTATTTGAATATTACTATTTTTCTATTGTTTTGTACCAATTTTATGACTGAATGGTAATCATTCTGATTTCCAGTTGAGCATGTAGATTTGATTACTATCTTTGGTGAAATGTCACTGCTTTATCAAAGGATTTGTATTTAAACTCCTACTTAAATTGAAGGTCCTGCTCTATTCCTTAAGTGCAAAAACTGGAATAGAGTGAGGAAGAAAAAAAAATAAATAAATCAAGCCAATTATTTCATTTTGGTTATAAATGCTTGCAATTATTCAGGATCCACTTTATATATATGTTTTGGTCAACCAGGTAAAAACTAATTGCAAAGTGGTAATCCCCGACCAATCATTCTTCATATTATTTATATTAGTATTATCATTTTTACCAAATTGATTTGAAACTTTTATCTAGCTTCTTTAAACAAATTTGCCAATTAAATATTAATCTATATTTGCATTAGTTGACATTTTCTATAAGACCATATACAAGTTAAATTTCTATTTTAATGTGGAGTGACACATTATTTGGAGTATTGTTAATATTTATATTTAATTTAAAATTAAGATTGTAAGAAGTAGAAAATTGGATGGAAAGTATATTTTATTTTTATGTATATTTATTAATGTTTATTTTTAAGCAGTTGTTGGGTTGATTAAATATTTCATTATTTAATGTTGCGTTTGCCTTTTTTTTTTTTTTTTTTTTTTTTTTTTTTTTTTTTTTTTTTTTT
>JAPDSC010061029.1:45632-68487 GCA_026290005.1 Latrodectus geometricus
TTTTTTTTTTTTTTTTTTTTTTTTTTTTTTTTTTTTTTTTTTTTTTTGTAAATTTTATCTCATAAAAAATATTGAAATATTTTAAAACTTTAACATTTGAGTTTTATCATTCCAGAGATGATTATTTAACTGTTTTCATAAATTAGCTATCTTATTCTGTTTTTGTATTTTTTAATGAAAAAATGGTTTACTATTAATTATATGGTATAAAAAAGCCAATTTAATAATCTAAATAATCACAAAAAATGAAATTAAGCAGATTTTTTTATAAAATATTTATTTTTTTCAAATTAAATGTGTAATAATGTATGTAATAATTGAATATTGCTTTTAAATTTTCAAAGTAACCGCTGAAAAGCTATCATTTTAAAATTAGAGACACTTCGAAAAGCATTGTCTTTCACAAGAATGACAAAATATGTTTTGCAAAGAATTTTAAAGTTTATCTTCTATTGTTAGTTATATTGCTCAATGAGCATTTTTAAATAATTCTTTTAATGGTGATTATTCAGAAAGAAGTTTTTCTTTTTAGCTACTTTACTTTAAAATCATGTGTGATGCGACAAATTATGAATTATGTTTCATCCTCTTTGAAGAATTACTATAAACTGTCCTATTTTGAATTTTTTTACAAATCTGTTCAATTATCAAATGAATTATTATGCATGTATTTCTGAATATTTACAAAAACATATGGGAAAAATCTGTTTTAAAAATTTAACTTTTACCTGTTCTTTCCTTAATATGCCATTTGCTATATTACAATAAAATTAGAGATTAAAATTTAAATTAATTAATATCTTTTACTAAACTGAGTAGTACATATTTTTGTATTTACTCAGCGTTTTTTACAAAAATATGAGCTTTGGGGCTTTGTCAAATCCTAATTTATTTCTGAATGCTGACTGAATTAAATTGAAGTAGAATTCATTAATTTTATAATTTCTATAAACATGCCATATTGTTTATTTCTTATTTTCTGAATACATTATTTTTTATTAATCAGCATTTGCTTCTAGTTGAAATGAGAATTTTTTTTTTTTTTTTTTGGAAATATTTAAAATAGTGTATTTATGTATATACAATAAGGCAGGGCTCGGAGTTGTCCTGATATACCTTAAATTCCTGATTTTTTAAAAAACGTCCTGAAATGTCCTTATTTTGCGAAATAAATCCTGGAATTCCTTAATTTTTTTATTATATTGCTTTGAAAGTTAAAATTTTAATTAATAATTTTTTATTTTTCAGTAGTAAATTTTTCTTCGAGTGGAATATATTTTTTCTTTCAACTGTTTTCTATGCAAAAAGAAAGAGAAATTCTTTTCTCCTTTTTTGTTCTTTTTAAACAGAAAATAGGGTTGCCAAACATTTGTCTCCGCCTCATTTTCGGCCATTGGTCACGAATGTCTGATATCAATAAAATTTAGGTTTGAGTTAACCATTAAATTCTATTTTCTGCTGTTACAGTCAAATGATTCTATTTTTTTTACTTATACAACTATTTATAATGGTGAAATTGCGAGAATTATTTGCCTACCTTTATGCGCATGCGTGAAGTGCTTATCGTGCCATTTTGAATGATTTTGATGGGTGTTTTGACGAACATTTATTAGCAAGTTTAGAATTTATTTTTTTAAAACAATTTTCTTTTAAAAATGCCAAGGAAAATGAAATTTTCCGATAAATGATTGGAAGTGCAAGATGGGAATAAATGCCTAATTAAGACATGGTGTTGAAGTGTTGATGTTCATTCTGCTGAGTGCTTCATATGCAAAAGCAAATTCAGTGTTTTAAATATAGGTTTTAGACAAGTGTCTGCTCATGCAGGTGGGTTAAAACACAAAAAAGCTGTGAGCTCGTACAAAAATTAAACACTATTTACTATCAACTTCATCTGAATTCTTGACATCAACTGTGATAATGAATAACAAATCATGGCTTCCCAAAATGATATCAAAGAAAATCATTAAAAGTGAAACCATTTTAGTTTTGGTGGCAATAAAAAATAATTACTCTTTTTCATTTTTGACAGATTCAACTAATATTTACAGAGAAATTTTTGATGATTCCTCTAGCCAAAAATTTCAAATTATTTGACAGAAAAAGTCAGATATATGATTAATTTTGCACTAGCTCTGTATTTCAAAACTCTTTTGTTTCGGAATATGGGCACTAAGCACTTAATATTTTGTTTTACTTTTCGATGAAATTACTACAAAACAGTTGGATATTTATATCTCATTGGTCTGATAAACAAGGAAAAATGTCATTTGTTACCTCGAACCACGTTTTTTAAAACATGCTAAAGCCAATAAAATTGTATAAATTTTATTGAAAATAATGGTTTGAATTTAGAAAAATTTATGCAGTTGTCAATGGATGGATCAAGAATTAATTTATCTGTTTTAAAGCAAATAAATAGTGAATTGAGTAAGAGCAAAGTTTACCATTACTAATTGATTTGTGTAGATGTAGCTTACACATAATCCATGGAGCACAATGTAAAGGTATTGATAAAATTGATTGTATTATTGATGGATTTGCAGTAGATATTTATCAATTTTTCAAACTATCTCCTGCAAGAAGGGAAGATTATCATTCCCTACCGTTGGAAATACTGGAAGAAACCTTATCTAGACTTAGTTTCTTTCATCATGTTGAGAGAAGTTGATTAACTTTGAACACAAACTGACCCAGTTTGTGAGAGAATCGATGAGCAATATGATGTTCTAAAAGAATATTTTATGGTTAAAGTACCTAAAGAGTCAAAATATCCTCTTTCTGAAAGACATCTTCAGATTATAAAACATTTGAAGGATCTTAAGACTGACATATCAGCATTTTGTTTCAGTTTTTTTAAAACTTTTGAACTATATTTACTTCTAATACAAAAAGTCGAACCTTTAGTACATGTGATGTACAGTAAGTTAAATGAACTTGTTCGCAGTATTATGTTTAAATTTTTAAATCCTGAAGAAATCTGTGAAAAAATGAAGTAAAGTTGCTATAAATTAATGTTGATTCAGGAAAAAAATTGATTAAACTTATAAACAAGATTAAAATAGGTCATGGTGCAATAGCAATACGAAAAAAGCTTACTGAAAAAACATTTCTACAAAGTGTCAGAAACTTCAAAGCATTTGCTTCAAAAACTTCCTATAACAAATCCTTTACTCTAAGATTTCTAGTGTTTGTCTCCTTATAATAGAAAAAAGAAAAGTCCAGGAGCTCATTTAGCAGATTAATTCAACATATTCCTCATGGGAATAAAACTTCTTCAGACTTTGCCAAGATGAATGAAGAGTGAATTCTTTACATGGGACTTTGATTGTGAATGATTATGATAATGACCAAAATATCTGTAAATATTGGAATGCAGTTTTTAATATAAAATATTCTGGTAGTTATATAAAATATCCTATTCTTTCTAGAGTTATTAAAGCGTGTCTATGTTTATTAAAAGTAAATTCACAACCAAAAAGAGGTTTTTCGACTAGCAATTCTGTGTTGCGACAAAGGAGAGAGCTTCTTTATCGGAATTAACTGTTCAAAGTGTACTCATTTGTCATGATGTTATTGGAATCCATGGCAATTCTGTTTTCTCCATTCAATATACCAAGGAAATGATGCAATTGATTCAGAAATCTCATGCAGAATATGCATCATACATGCGAAAATAAAAAGATGCAACACAATTAGAGAAGAAAAGAAAGGAGGGGGAAGACATAAAAGGTACTTGTGAAAAAAAGTTTAAAAAATCGCACTTGTTAGAAAAATTTATGAACAAGGAAAGAAAAATTTGCTTGATAATAAGCATGCAGCTCAAAAACTTTTAGATGATGCAAATAAAAAAATAGCATGTGCTATTAGTGATGGTAATGAGTGATATGAAAGTTAGACAAATGATGCTATCTGCTGCTAATGCAGAGACTGCATCTGTGAATGATTAGTTGAAAAAGAGCAGTTTAAAATTATCGAAATTAAATGCTAATGCATCCAGTTCAAAATGAACATTATTAGTTATACTTAGAAATTTACTGTAATAAATCATTTATCATGTAACTTATTAATTTTTAGAAAATGTTCAGTATAAAAAGTTTAAATTTCTGTATCATTTTTCATATTTTTGTATTAAAAATTAAAATATTAGGATTTATTAAACAGTATACTCCTTTGTAAAATGTGTTATTTTCATAATACAGAAATTAGTATGTAAAAGTAGCATCGGTTTTATTTAAATTTAAATTTTCTTCTTGTAAAAGTAGCATCGGTTTTACTTAATTATCGACATATGTCCTGATATTTCTTGAAAATATTGTCCTGAAAAAAAATTTCAGTACTCTTACCCCTGCAATGGTTATTATATATATATATATATATATATATATATATATATATATATATATATGTGTGTAAGAAAAAATATGAAAATGACAATAATGCAAATAATTATGCATGGAATTTAATAAAACTCATACACATTATACAAGACATAGGAAGGTATAAAATAGCATAAAAAGAAATCACCAGTCAATTTTGGTGTTATAAAATTAGCATATGTATACAATGAACATATGGGAGGTCTAAGTTTGGTATCAGAAAAGTACCTTAAAGTATGATCCCCCCAAAAAGCAATGCAGCGATGTTTGATGCTCTCAATTATGTGGTCTATTAATTCTGTAGGAACTATGAGCCATTGCTCTTTCAAAATAGTTGAAAGTGTGGCTAAGTTCCTAAAAGGTAGATTGAGAACAGCTACACATCATCCTAGAGCATCCCAAACATGCTCAATTGGGTTAAGATCTGATAATCATGCTGACTACAGTATGCACTCAATTGTTTCCTGCTCAAGATAAGCTTCCATGATACGAGCCCTGAATGGTCTTGGATTATCATCCTGTAGCAGGAAAGTATTGTCATGTTGTTCTGGCGTAAGAGCTCATATAAGCACCTTTATGCCATTTCTATAGGTGTGAACAGTAACAATTCCTCAGGAAAAGAAATGGACGTTTGTCCATCCACTCAAAGAAATACCACCCCAAACACTAATTCTATCAGATGTGTATGCATCTGTTTCACACGTGTTTGATGGCTGAAAAAGAGTTTCACATTCTCTCCTAATAAAAATGTGTGCCTACTACATTTTTTAGGCTAAACTTGGATCCATAAAGAGAACCACCCTTCTTTTATCACGTGTCCAGTGTATATGTTGATATGCCCATTGAAAATGTTACAGCCAATAGTATGATGTAAACGGGATGCAAATGACTTGTCAGCTCGTATAAAGATAAAATTTGTGAAGCCTTCAATGCTTGGGTGATCTAGATACTAACCTTCCAAAGTTTCGGTTCTATTTCTTTGCCCATATAATGACAAATATCAGTCATCTGCACTCATGATAGTGGGTTGCCATTCTTGGTTGAATTTCCTGCAGGCCAAATCTGTGGTTAGAAATTGTTGCCAAAGTCAATGATCACAGACAGGCTCACATTCTGAAAATTCTTTGTATTAGTTTCATTTTTTTTTTTTTTAGATCAAAAATTTATTTTATTTCTACTTGCTATTTCACTTCTAAAAGTGAAGATTTTACAATAAATGTATAATGATTAAAAATATTGCATCTTAATGAAAAGAATACTAAGAAAGTAAAAATTATGCTGGGAAAGCATAGTAGATTGAGGTTTATATTCTCTTTAGGAATGAGGATTGTAATGTGATAAATTATGTTTTTAAAATGTATGTACTGATATTCATTTCTGGCAAATTTTTAATTCAGTCCTATTAAGAATTCAAATGCAATTTTCCATTCAAAAATGTTTTCCTTTGTAAAGAATACTAACTTTAAATATGTATTTTAAAAGCAACTCTAAAAATGGGAAGCTCTATTGAAATTTTTATTAATAAAAAACAAATCTCTCTCTCTTTTTTTTTTTTTTTTTTTTTTTTTTTTTTTTTTTTTTTAAGTTGAGCATTAACAATAATAAAATATATCTTAAAATAGTATGAAACATTTTCTCAGTTAATATTATACTCCTTATTGATGTTTGTATAAGCAATGTTTATATATATGTATAGCCATACATTTCTTTAAAGGCTAATTTGTGCTGTAAATAACTTTTAATATTCATTGTGTATTAGATAGTTAAATATTTGACTTACATAGTTAATATCTAAATTAATTTCAGAACATTTTTCATTTGGGTGATTTATGTGATACATATTTATGGTAATATTGTTATAGGCCATATTATAAAATATAGCAACACAGATATGCTTCCTAAATCAGAAATACATCATCCATTTCATTTAGAGCTAGCTATACATAAGAAAAAGGGTAATAATCAAAACCATCATGTGTAAAAGTTATTGAATGGTAAAAAGTTTGTTTATAATTGGATACTTATAAACCTGTAAGTTATATAGCCTCGTTTAAAAATCAAAGAATTACATCTCCCAATTTTTTTAAAACTATTTTAAACTATGTAGAATGTGTGTATCTTTAGCTTTTTTATATTAGTTTACACTAAATTTATTTTTAATTAATTAATTAATTTAATTTTTTTATTCATGTAATCATTATTATGAAATGCTTAGTGATAGATTGCTTTCTTTGACATAGAAAGTTTTAAGTATGGACAGTCTGTTGTTGAACAGCAGGAAGTGAATGTTGTTTTTCTATCTTATTTTTCATGAAGATATCTGGGAATCTTCAAAACGTAGTTTAATTAGTTTGTTTGTTGTAAGTTACTTTTTGCGCTGATCTTTAATTTGACTTGCACTTATAATTAAAAGGGAATTTTGAATCATTGCTAATAACAACAGCAGTTAGAAAGTGGACCTCTCAACTGTTGAATGGAAGGCTGATATTTTAATTATTTAACTGTCAGTTAAGCTGGAATTTTCCTTATTTTCTTTCTTGTAATATGTATATTGATCATTATTAAAACATTTTTAATCATTATGAATATTTAAAAAGCTTCACTAGAAAGATTTTTGTTTTAGTAAGAATTTTTTGATAAACCTCTCTTTGAGTTGAGAGTTATCTTAATGGGCCATTTTGAATTTACTAATCTTTATTTATTACCATTATTATTTATGTTCATTGATTTTGATTACAAAACATTCCAATCAAGTTTATTTTAGTGTTAATATACTACATTAATTTTGTCATATATTTCATAATGTTATTCAGGGTATTATTTTATTTTTCTTGCATATTGTTAGAAGAGTAAAATTAGACATATTAAAATATTTTGAATTATTTTTTTTAGTATTACTTGTGTGAATTATTGTTTTATAGATCTTTAAAAGACATAATGTTTCTTGTATTTTTATTTAAGTAATTTTAATTTCTGCATTAAATTGTGTTGATTGATTGGATTTTGGGACTCAATTGTCGTTAATATGTAGGAATTAAATTTACTTTTTAAATATCAAAATATTTAAATTATTTTTCCAGATAATTTGCAGGTTTCAATAATTTCTTTCCAATATTTTTCCCTATTTTTTGAACAACAAAATATTAAAATAAAAGAGGATTAATAATATGTATGAAATAATGTTTTATTACAAATTTTTCTGCAGCTTATTTGTATGTAACAAATTATATATGTATATATATATAATCATTTACAGACCCTCATAAAAAAATAATAAACAATAGAAATATGATTAGAAAGAAAATTAAAAAGTTAAATATTGCTATGATTAATAATAATTGGATCATTATTATTTAAAATCAGATTAGAAAAAAGTTTTTGTACTTAATTTCAATCATTCACCAATATTTTAAGTTAAATTTTTTTGTGCAAACTGAGCCTTTTCCAAGTATTTAAAGCACACTTCACCGAAATTGAATGTTCTCTGAAGCAAATTCTTTTACATAGCTGAAAAAAACTTTGTTTTGCTTGACACATAAATATTTCAAAAAAAAAGAAAAAAGAAAAATCTGGGATACTCACACACATCAGTACATGTGGTCTATATCCTTAGAAAAATAACTTAATTATTTTGATTGTTATGAGTCTTAAGTATGCATAATTTTAATTTATCATAAAAACTTGAAAATGATACATTTAATACTTCTGTGAGATATAAGATAATCCTGCTTAGTTAGTTCTCTCTCTATATATATAGAATGATAATTTAATTAATGTGAATGATAATTTCCATGCAATAGTTAATTGATTGTGGTATTTATATATCTAATATAGATTTTTATTTGTGTAATGGACAGAAAAGGAAAAGAATAAGCAGTTTAATAGTGTGATATCAAGAGTATTACTATCTGCACAAATTACAACAAAATTTTATTATTATTATTTGTGGAAAACAATTTAGTTTCTTATAATAGAAAGTTTAGTTTTCTGTGCTTTATAATCTGAGCTGTAAATTTGCAGAAGTTAAATCTGCAAATTTAACTTCCATTAAATTTTCATTACAAATGTTGAAGTCTGTTAAATTTGCAAAAAGTAATCATATATTTATGTAAAAAAAGGGGTGGTAAAACATCAAACTTAATGCTTATAACAAAGAATTTTGTATAATATTTGCTTTTTTTTTTGTATGAGCTTAATTACTATATAAAAATATTTATAAATAGCGTCTATGTACTGTCTATGAATTATGCCAGTTATGAAAATATTTTTTTTATAAAAAGGAAATATGTAATATACTAAGATGAAAATAACATCACACATGTATATGTATTGTATTATTTCATAGAATTGGCTATACTTAATAATTTAATCATGGTATCAAGAGATTTTATCATATGCCAAAAACTAGAATGCTCCTGTAAGTTTATTATTTAAAATTTGTTATAATATTGAAATTTTAAAAATGCAGATCTTGGTTCATATGACTGGTGCAATGATATATCCCTTGTGTATATTGGATTTGATAGTCAAGGTACCTCTGCTAAAAGCATTTTGCATCAAAAGCTTCAAATTCAAAATAACCTAGCTCTCTCTGTTAGGGTCTCCTATTTTGATAAGTCTTAGAGACCCTTTATGGAGCTGAGTAATTCTTTAATATCATGTATACCTTTAAAGTACTCAATTGAGTTAGGGTAAGGCCATTACATTTGTATATTATATGTGACATTTTCTCTTGGGCATTTTTTACATGCAGAGTTTAATTCAAAATGTCCCATTGTATAAAGTTTCGTTTATCTGTCTGGGGAAAACTACTAATAGCTTCCTGCTTTACACCGGTGAAGATGGGCTGTGGGTCATTTCTACTCCTCCAGTTGATTTACCCTGGGTTTTCTTATCTTTAAGTATTTCTAAAAAATAAGATTTAGAAAAAAAATCTGAAAGTTAAAAAGTAATTCTTATCTTTTAAAATCTTTCAGTATTTTTCTAAATCCTACTCAAAAATTTCTCAGAAGTTTTACCTGTGTAAGCAGTGGTTTAAATCTCGGGAAATGAGATCCTTCGAGCATTTCCTGGGTACATCCCTATAAATAGCTTTTGTATCATCACACTTATTTAACAAATTTCAGGGAAAATTCATTCAATAATATAAAACAGAGAAGGTATATTATTTTCAGTATGCACGTGTTATTATATATGAATGTTTACATGATGCCGATGTGAATAATACTTAATTATTTGTAAATAGAAAATTTTAACAAGGCATTTTGTAATGCATTTATGTATAGCTATGTATACTGTATAATGATGATAAATATTATATAACTATTATATTTATTTAATGTATGAAGAGTTTAAAGAAAAGTTTTTTGTAAAATCTGTTGTGATGATGTGAAAAAGCTTTGGATATTGAGATAGAAACTTAGTTATAATATTTTCTCTATAATTCACATTCAAGTTACTAAAGGATGATTTCTGTGTGAGTTTATTGGTTGCCTGTGTCTTATCAATAAACATTAATGAGAAAGACATTTCCTTAGTGTACTGCTTCTTTTGATTACTGGATGCATTCTGATTCTTTGTTTTATAATTATAAATTTTAAAAAAAAAATTAAAATTTTTAATAATAAGCAATTTTATGTATTTTATAATAAAATGTTACAAAAAAGATAATTTTGCTGTTTTTTAGTTTGTTTTTACAATAATTAATGGATTTGAAAATTTACCTATTATAATCTCCTTAACCTGACTTCAATTTCTATAATAACACCAATAAATTAAATGTGTGTAATGCATGCCTAACCACATTTTTATCAAAAAAAAAGAGGAAAAATATGATTTTGAAAGTTTTTCCTTTCCAACCTTTACTGTTACTCTAACTGCTTATCATAAATCGGATACAGTATTTGGTTTTACCAAAGTGAATTAAAAAAAAAATTTTATAAGCTTGTCAAATAACATTATTTTAAAAAAAAATTTAATTTTGTAAAGGAAGTCAAAATCAGGTAAAACGATTATAAATAAATGTTTAATTGTATATCTTATTTTATTTAGTTTATTCTGTGTTCATTTATATTTATTTTCCATAAGATTTATGTTTAAGATGAGTATTTTTTTACTTTCATTGTAATGAGAAATGTTTAACACATTTTATGTTAACATATTTTTTGCATGAATTTAATTATTAGAAAATTGCATACTAAACTGTTTTCTGTATTCTCTTATGTATTTCCTCCTAAGGTTTACAGTTCCTGAAATTCTGAAAAGAATTGCTCATTGAGCCAGAAGTGTTTTAACCACTTCATAATGTCTGAACTTGATTTTGAAGAAGAGATTACAAGTGAAGATCCATCTGCTTCTTTTGACGGTCCAGAACATAAATTGAAGACTCTGGATGCTCCTAATAAAGATGATCAGAATGACTCTAAAGTAGTAACTGATTCAGTTATGTCCGATGGTGAGATAAAATCTGAATCTGACAGCGGCGAAATGTCAGGTTTAGAAGAAGGAGAAATTAAGGATCCTGCCCCTCCCATTAACCGTAATGCTGTTTGTCGCTTTTTTTCACGAGGCATGTGTAAAATGGGCTCAAGATGCCGCTTTCTACATACTGGGGTTAGTGCTTATAGAATGCTTGAAACAGCGTCTGCTGATACAGTTCCGCATTATATGACTACACAGGGATCATCTTTCCCTTTTCTTTCCAAATCAGAATTTCAAGATTCATATTCAACTGCTCATGGTGGGGACAACTGGGACAGAGCACTGAAAGAAGCCAAAGCAATGATGATGAGTGCAAGAGATAAAAAAGAAAATGATGTTGAGTTTGATGAAAAGAAACTATATTTAAGCTGTGAGGATGCTCGTGTTGGAAATGCTCCTATTAACTTTAATGAAAAGTCTCATTTATTTGAAAAAGATAAATATAGGATAAGTTCTTTGGCTTTTAGACCTGATGGGCAGGACTATATAGAGAAAGAAAACAGATTAAAGCAGAATGAATTGCATTCCAAAAGTAATGTACGTTCCCAAGATTGGGTTGATCCTTGGCGTAGATCAAGGTCTCGAACTCGAAGATCCTCATCATGTTCATCATTCTCATCTAGATCATCTGCACAACAGTCCTGCCGAGATTCTAGTTCATCGTCACACTCTTTGTCCAGATCTCCTGAACATAAGTCTCATAAGAAGAAAAGTAAATCAAAGTTGAAAAGGATGCATACCAAATTTCGTTCACGAAAACGATCTCGCTCCTCGTCACCTCCTTATTCTTCAAGATCATTGTCTGGAGAAAAGTCTTCTTCGTTTTCATCCTCTCGTTCCAGGTCACGATCTTCATCTGAAAGTAGGTTCTCTAAAATTTATTCTAGTGAGTATGTACCTCCAAAATCTAATCACTCAAGTTCAAGCACTAAGGAAAAATCACAACTGCACAGCTCAAAAAAAAGAAAATTCGACCCACGATCTTCATTGAGAGAAGAAAAGTTGAAAGTTCCTCCCAATTCAGGCTGGGAGATTGATAGTAGTGACATTACAGTTTCTTGTATATCTTGTACCTCACTTTCGTGTTCTGATGTCAGTAGTCTCTCAGATAGTGAGTCAGTTTGCAGAAGAGAAAAATTATCTTCCAATATCAATTATGATGATGTGAAATTATCAAGTGAAAGAAATCGCTTAAAAATAACTGGAAACATTGATAGCTCTAAATCAAATTCTAAAAAAAATATGCTATCAAGAGAAGGAAAATCGAATGATGAATATTCCTCGAAACTGTGCAAAAATCCTCTTAAAGCTTCTAATAAAGAAATTGACAAATATTTTTGTGACTACAAGCATCATGAAAATTTTGGTTCAGAAAAGATTACAAGCAAACTAACAAACAATGAATTTACTATGAACGAAGCCACTGCCCATTCTCCTAAATCAAAATCTAATAAAAAACAAGATGAGTATTCTACTAGAAAGAATATCAACTTTGATTTAAAATCCAGACCTAATGTTCCAGAAAAATCTTCAAATGATAGTTTTGGAGAATCGAGCAAGAAAATGAAGCAACCGTTGTCTAGAAGAGAACAGTTATTAAAACAGTTGGAAGCAGTTGAATTAGCTATCGCCAAAAAAAAGCATCTATAATTTTCTACCTTTTGTCTTAATCTATCTTTTTTTTGTGCACATATAAATTCAATCTAATCTGGAATTGTTTCACTGTTCCCTGTTTACATGGTAAATTTTTCTGTTAGGTTTTCCCACTTAAAACTATTATCATATATTACCTATAATTTTTTTTAAATATTTAAATAACTGTCTCAAAGTGTGTGTGTTTGTAAACTTTCTATTTAGTGCTACTAAATGCATTTAGTAACTATGAAAATCTACTTAATTTCTTTGCTGTTTCTAACCACATAATTATGGAAATACTTTGTTCAATATAAATTTAAAAGTTATCCAATATTATGTTTGTATAAAAGCTGCTAATAAAATTTTGAGTTTAACTATTTTGTCATTACATTCCTTACCTTATTGTTATTAATTTCATGAAAATAGAGATTTTAGTTTCCTTATAGCAATACCTATTTGACCATGTTATCGTATGAATTCCTCTAAACTGCATATTCATATATATTGGGAAAAAGTTTGTGATCGTTTAAGAAATATCAGCTTCAATGTTTCTCATCAAAATATTAAATCTTTGGTGGTTATAAAACAATTCTTTGCTCTCTAGTGATGTGCTGTGTAACTCAAACACACTTCTGTATAACATGTGCAACATTTGTTATATTTTATTGTGTGAGCTAAAGAGAAGAATGAAAGATTTCATATAAGCATAACAATCTTAGATTATTTTTATTTATTATTATTTTTTTTCCGTAACTGATTGCAGCATTTGTTTAATTCATGTGATTCGGGGTAACTTTTTCAATATTTTCAGAAATTAAATATATATTATTAATGTCATCGTGTTTGTGTTATTCTGAAATTTGATTTTTATCTGAAAATTTTAATAAAATTTTGAAGTTCCTAACTTTTTATTTATTTGTTTTAGGCAAGCATATAAATGTTTTTGAATATTTAATTAAAATTATGTGTACATTTTAAAATTATTTTTAATTTATTAATTTAGTTCATTAATAATTTTGTAGAAAACTTTTTTTTTTAATTCTTTTATATATTTAGACTGCAATTTGACAATAAAGGAAAAATGCTATCTGAGTTAAATATATTTCTGTTTTAAAGAAGGTTAGCTTTTTAATCACAGCTTTATGCATAATCAGAAAAATAGTTTTTGTCCTTTTTTTTTTTCTTTTTTTTTTTTTTTTAAATATTGTGATTTTTGCCTAAAGACAAAACATTTTGTGACAAATTGTGGATTCTTTATATTAAAAAATAGGTAACTGCATATTTCCTTATAAAGCATTCTTTAAATGTTTTATCCTTTTACTTCATGAAATTCCTTCTTAAGCAGCTTGATGAATACATCTGATCTGAGAGGTGGTTGGAATGAAAGCTTAACTTGGAACATTATGTATGCAACTTTTATTATTTATATTTAATAAAAGTTATGTTGATGGGATGTTTTTTAAGCTTGAGTCTCCTTGGGCATATATTACAGACCTTTTCCAATGTCTTACAAAACCTTGAGCTAATGTAATTTAAAATATTCCACACTATGCTTAAACTTCCAAGTAAATGAAACTATTGAAAAAACCTTGAATGATTATGAAAATCTTATGCATTATAAATAAATTGAATAAATGTTAATATAATCGAGATAAAATGATTTAATTAAATTATATAACTACATAATTAAATGTGAAATCGTTACCTATTCACATTATAAAGGGTTTAACATAAAGAATTAAAAATATTTTCTAAATTTTAAAACACTTAATGATGCCTACTTAAGTTGACTGAAAACAGTGAAATAAGACTATTTAAAAATCCAGGGTTCTTTTTCATGCTGTCCAAATTATGTTTTCCTCGTTGTATAATAAACATTGATAAAAAAATGAATTTCAAATATTAAATTTTTTAAAATTTATTTGAATCAACTTTTGCTATAAAAAAATGGAACATTCTGCCCGAGTCTAAAAATTCATTTAGCAATAGAGTAAATAAAACTAACGAAGGAGTCGGAAGGCGTGATTTACATGTGTCATCCACAGAAACGATTGCCGTTCTTTCCTAACCCAGCTTTGTTTGATGTGACAACATATGTTCGGAAACACTTGGCACAATAGGTGCAATATCGATTCTGCTTTCGGCGTGACGTGATCAGGCATTCCTTCTAAATGTCTTATTTGGACATCTGTTGGAATAAGAAATCCTCCTATCCGTATTAATATTCTTGTCTAGATTATTGACGTAGCCAAAGAATGTTGTATACTTGATTGAAAATACCATTTTATATGAACAATTTAATTTTCCCGCATTTCTGTTGTAACGTGTCATTGGCTTAATTTGCTTTTTTATTATTTAAATTTGGCTTAGTTTGATTTGAATATTCTTTCATTTTGGTTGGTTGATTTTAATGGCGCAAGGCCCAAATATGGACAAGCTGCGCCTTCTTTCATTTTGAAAACGATATTATGTTAAAGGATGTTTTCTCCGTCCTTAAATCTTTTTGGGAATTTTGATTTGGAATATTGCAAAAATATTTTAATATTAGTATATTAAACTTTTCGATTGTTTATTTTTATGCTTAGTTCTGAATATATATATATATATAGAGAGAGAGAGAGAGATTTAACACTTAAATAATATACACATATTCTTAGTATTTAATGGGACTCAGTTTCACCAAGTCAATTTTGTAAAATTTCTTAGCACAACTGTATAACATTAACAAAAATATTATTATGTAGCTCATAGTTGGTTACACCCTGATAAATTTTAGCAGAATTTGATTTTTTTAATAATTTATAAATACCTATTGCGTATAATGAAATGAAAATCTATAATTGAGTGAGATCATTGTAATAATATAAACCGAATTAAGCTATTGTTATAACACTAAAAATTGGTACAAATTAACATCAATTGTTATTTAAAGTCTCGTCATTATGCTTGAAAAAAAGAAGCAATGACTATTTTTGTGCTTTCAGTAAAATTTATTGGATTTCACTATTTTTATTGCTCATTTGTATCTATATGTAATGTAACATTCATTTGTACCTTGAAATATCTTCATTTTATACCGTAGTTTCCACAACTGATTTTCATTTCACTTCGTCTTAATAAAAGTTTTGTGGTTGTTCATCAGGAATACCCACCAACTATTATAAAATAAAGTGAAATCTTAAAAATATGCCATTGGATTAATTTTCTTATTTTTATCGTACCTAACTATTTTTTAAATGCACTCACCAACTTACAAATGTAAATGAGTCTGTATTTAAAATTCGGTCTATATATATATATATATATAAATAAAAAGACAGAAATACCTATCTTTTTAAAACGTTAATTTGATGAGACTACATTTAAATAAAGTTTTTAACTTAATTATTGTTAAAACAATTTTCAATTTTGTTTCATGTTGAGAAATATTCAAAGAAGTCAATTGTATATGAAGCTACTATTGTTTTGGATTGTGGGAGTTGAATACAGCTGCAAATAAGTGCTTGGAACTTCGGCACGATTTGTTTTCAAGGCACATTACTAAAAATTTACAGGTGGCAAATGATAGGTTCCAAGCCCTGCCTTCTTATTGGGGCATTAAAGCTAGCCAATCAATTAAAAATATTGTTTAACTTCTCGGTGTTTATTATTTTATTGTTTGAAAATAATTTTATATCAGTAAAACAATTGTTTGGTCGCTTAGAGATCGCAACTTTTCGTAGCAGTTATATTGCTACCTTGCCTAAGTGTGGAATCACAAAAAGCGAATTACATATTCAACGCCAGAGGGCATTGATTACTACTGTGTTCAGTAAATTGCTAAAAAATAAATAATTCTATATCCAGTTATCGCAAATTTGAATTCAGTTAATCACGAGTAAAATAATGTCACCAACTTGTCTCTTGGAATGTGATGCAAAGTTATGTCCACGAATGAGCTGAGATTTGCCTTTCTAACCCGCTATCATGCTTGCTTCATCAGAAATCTTCCCAACATAGCACATTTCGAAATGGAAGTATAAAATTCTGGGCTGAAATCTCGTTAGAATATCCCACCGGTATTTTAATAAATTGATGAGATCCCATTAAGTATGGCAATGAAATTCTAATTTTCAATTTGTATCGTTCGATACAGAGTTTTGCCCTATTGTATTATCAGTTGTTCTATAACAATTCATGTTAACTTGTCTACTCAGAAAAAAACAGAATATAAATTGGAAAAAAAATCCTTATTAGATTTTAAAATAGAATCAAATCGTAAAAAAAATAACCATTTTAAAGAACGATAATTTACGCTTCCGCAGAGAGAACCTCAAAGGAAGTTGGATGGCTGACATATTTTCTTTGTGTTTTTTCCACAACACATTTTCGGTCTCATCCGTTCTCACAGATTTAGAAATTGCTTAACAGCAAAATTAACTCTGCGGTTACATCTTAAATCCTCTCATTGGAACCATCCTCAGATGCTTCACATGCATGTAGATTTCCACATAATCCTTTGATTTTATTTTTAAACCCTTTTTTATTAATGACTGAAACGACATCTTATAACTTGTTAAATTTCCATTTTGTAAAATCAAGTCGACAGTTATATGATTATCAAGTCAGAACTATAAAATATCTAATTAAAAAGAAATAATCCAATTCTTAATATTGTTTTCTTTTGAAGGCACCATTGACTACGGATTAACTTAGATTGTTATAATACAACTAATGATGTAATAGGGTATTATACATATTGTATCGAATATTATTTTCCCTTAGAGTTCAATCTTAAATTTTTCTAGAAAATTGAAATTCTAATTAATCAAATTGGCGAATAAAGAACCTTTTTTGTTTCTAGTTTTAATTAGTAAAATTTAATCATATATTTATTAATCATGAAATAAAAACATCAAATAAACGTTTAGTATAAAATTTTATACAAAATATCGTGACAAGTAAATAATATCGTGAAGACCTTATTTAGTTAGGATATTTGTATCAGTGTAGAGCTACACGGTGGATTATATTATCAAAGATGAAATTTAGAACAATTCTTTGTGGTTAAATAAAATATATTAATTACCTTTTAAGACCAACAGTCCTACATAATAACTTAAGGTACTAATAACATTAATAGTAACAATCATCCGATTGTCACAATGTCTAAATTAAGTAAAGATGGAAACCTTACTATTTAATTTCATAGCTTTGGACAATTACCAAGGTATTAAGTCAATACACGACCTAATACTCCATTTAATCTTGACATTACATCAATAGAAAAAAATAATGCTCTAAAACTTAATGGTCATATATTGGGTTGTAACGAATTTTCCACCATCACTAATATCGTTTGTGCAAACAGTTTACGTTGTCGTGTTCGTCTCTATTTTGTTAAGTGATTTTTGGTATTTATAAAGAGACTTGCTTTAGAGCTCTGTTGTGAGATCTCTAAAAAACTTCGTTAGCCTTAGAAACAAGGTGCTACATGCTACTAGATTCGTATTAATTTATTTCCAGTTTTATTGTAAAGTCAGCTACAGAACGTCACTAAAGCATGTGTACGGTTTTAAGTACTACTGCTGTATCGTGAAACTGCGAAGGGGTTTGGTACCGATAGTTATAAAACAAGGATTATGAGATTCAAGAAGCAGGGCTATATTGTGACCGGCCTTCAGTTGTTGAAGCTCGCCTGCGAGAACTTCAGTATTTAACAATGACAAAAAATCAGTATTGAACGACTCCAGAACTAGCTATACTTAAGAAGTTTGGCATTAGTGCTATACTCATTAGTCACGCTATACACCGCTTAAACTTGACGTCAATCATTGAGTGCTGAATGAGCTGACTATAAACACATGGACAAAAATATGGACCAAATCGTGACTTGTGATCAAAAGTGGATTTACTTCAACATTACAAACCAAAAAAGGGAATTAGTCTAGTCTTGGCGAGACCAACGATAGCATCACAAAACGCAATTTGACTAATAAAAAAACCATCCTTTATACCTGGTGGTATTGCCGTGTTTTTTTCCACAAAAAGTATCTAAAACAGTAAAACCAGCGACAGTAAGATATACAATGAGGTGTGCAAATTGACGCTTCTGTCAAATTCAAACGCCGAAGTGAATTCTGACGCAAAAAGGTACTGCTTGATCAAGATAATACGAGATCACATGTGTCTGCATTACTAGCTGGACTCAAATAACTCAAATGAGATCTTTTGATACAGCCACCATATAGTCCCGACATCGTTCATATGCTTTACTTTTTTTACACCTTTTGTTATATTTTGCTATCGTCGATTCTGCTCAGGATGTCCGAAATGAGGTTGATCTGTTTTTGTACTCGCAGCCATCAAGTTTCTCTGCCAAAAGCTTTGAAAAATCATTAAAACAATGGCCGAAAATCATTTGGGTGATGATAACTACCCTCACAAAAGATATTACTTTCATTTTTTTTATTAATAACTTTTAATAAAGAAAATTTTCCATTAAAAAAGATGGAAAACTTTCGTTACAACTTAGTTTATCTTATGATGTGGTTTGTGGATCTCTAAATTAATTAATGGATTGAATCTTATCATTAGCAAGCACCTCGTCATTTTGAATTAAAGTGAACCGATAATGAACAACTGATCTGGCATGAATCACTACACCAGATTTTAGTATATTAAGCCATACTAATATTTAGCTTGGTTATCTCTTATTTGGTTTAAAAGAGATAAGAGAAATTAAAAATTCCTTTATCACACACACACATTTTGGCTTCAAGACATCAGTAAAGGTGTCAATGGTCAATTTTTAAATATTGATCTTAGACAGTGATACTCGACTTACTGTACGCGACTGAACCAGTGGCAAAACCCTGTGTCACTCTTAGCTTCGCACATAAATGCACTGCTCAAAACAATTAAAGGAACAATTATTGTAAGTTTTACATAAATTAAAATATAAGCAAAAATTTTTTTTGCTGAAAATGGAAGAAGAGAATCACAAATGAAAATTTTTCTGATTTTCAAACTGTGGAGTATGCTAATTTTGAGTTCGATGTCAAAAACGTATCTTCAGTGGCAGTGAATGAAATTTGACTTTCAACTGAATAAAAGACAAGGATGATCGGCATTCAGTGACTGCTTTGTTTCGATGAGTAGGATATCTCAGCGAAGTCATTTAACCGATTCAGAAACTTGGTAGGTTAGATGGGGGACAAACTCAAGCCGAAGTAGCGCAAGCCATTGGAGTGTTACAAAGTGTGGTTTCCAGGATCTGGAACCGTTTTTTGAAAACTGGAATTGCAGGCCGAAGACCAGGGCAAGTTCGTAGACGGGCAACAACGCCCAATGAAGATCGTTATTTAGTGTTAATGGCTCGGAGACACCGAAATATGAACGCTACTCCTTCTCCAACAACACTCGCTTGGCTCCTGACATCACGGTTTCAACTCAGACTGTCCGAAACCGACTCCATGGTGTAGGTCTGTATGCTCGCCGACCGATGGTATGTGTTAAACTAACTTCAAGGCATCGTCGCGACCGCGGGGAGTGGACAACAGAACATGTGAACTGGAGAAGAAATGAACGGAGCAATGTTCTTTTTCTGACAAGTCCCGTTTTTCTGTTCATCCTAATGATAGGCGTATTTTCATCTGGAGGGACATTGGCAATAGGAATAATCCTGCGTTCGTGCACGAAAGTGCCAGATTTGGCGGTGGGAGAGTGTTAGTGTATGGTGGCATCTCCATTGACGGGTGCACAGACCTCTATATCATTCGAGATGCACTTCTGATTAGGGTCACTGATATAGGGATGAGATCCTCAGACCTATTGTAGTCCCTTGCGCTGCAACAATCGGAGATGACTTCATTTTAATGGACGATAACTGCAGGCGACATCGTGCTAACCTGGTGGAGGATTTCCTTTTCAAGGAAGGAATCGTACGGAATGGCCAGCGTGTTCTCCAGACATGAATCTAATAGAACACGTTTGGGACGCTCTAGGAAGACTAGTTGCTGGCCACCAACCACCCACACAAAATCTCCAACAACTGGAAAGAGCTCTTCTGGAAGAGTGGCACAGAATACCCCAACTCGTTATTAATAGCCTCGTTGACTCCATACCTCAAAGGTGTTCAACGTTGCTGGCCGTCCGTGGAAACCATATCCCTTACTGAAAATGACTTCCTTTGAGGACAACACCTTTTCTTATTCTTTTTTTTTCTCATGCGCACAAATTGTTTTTTTTTTCTTTTGTACACACATGCGCAATAAAATGCATTTTTTTCTGACAAACGTATGTATTTTATTCTCATATAACCTACTACGTCTGTCGACCACGTATCAATCAGTTAAAAAGTTTTCCAGCCACAAGATCCACCTAAAACCGCAATATCCTTTAATTGTTTTGAGCAGTGTATATCAGTGAGATTTTTTTCACTAAAGTCCTATTCCACTAATGATACTGACGTCTGTACCAGCCGGGTTACTGGCTCTCTGAAATTTAGAAAAGATTGAAAACTTATTGTTTCTTGCTAATATAATTAATATTTTCACTGATTATATATGATGAATAGTGCACTTAATTCCGAGTTAAAGGCCATAAATATCGAGTGATATTTTTTCAGCAGTCTTGTGTAGAATTAATGAGAAATTATAAATAATTACTTAAAATGTGATAATTTTTTGTTTTATAGTAATATTTGTTGTTGTTGTTGTCTTGTGCCAGCCAGGCTGGCAATAAGGGGTGCGCTGCTCCACTTTTCCAACTGAACCATATTTGGTGTGGAGTCCGACTTCCTCAGTACACACATGCCATAGGTACCCGTTTATAGGGTAGGCAACCATTCACACACAAATAAAGGACAAAGACAAGAAAGAGAGAGAAAGTACATCCATGCCTGAGCCAGGATTCGAACCCAGGTCCAACCCATCTGTAGTCAGGTACGCTAACCACAATCATGTGACTAATGACATCACTTCCAAGCATTGACCAATAAAAGAGAGTTTTTGTGAAATGAATGTTTCAACAGTATTACATATAATTTTTTTCAAATTTAAATTGTATTTTGAGATACTTCTATATATTTTTTTCAAAAAAAGAATGCCTTAAGTATGTCATTTTCGTGGTTTAATTTTCAGTTGCGCACATGTGATCATAATAAAATTAACTAAAAATGTATCGATATCTTGTGCGTAACACTTAAATAATGATAATTATAGCAAGTTTTGTTAAATATTGATTAAACTTATTTATATTGTATTATAAAAAAACTTCTTTTAGTAAGTAAAATTAGTTAAATATGACTTTATTTGCATTTATTTAAAAACCAATACATTACACACACATTTCATTTTCTATCTCATTGATTCATTTCATAATACATAGGAGCTCAATTTTTATTGTATTGAAATTTAGGCAGTTAAGTGACATAAAATCATAATATAACAATAATAATTTTAAAATTGAAATTTTTGCTCTTTTCTCAATAACAAGGTTTAGATTTAATTTACGTTTATTTCATTCAAATTTTATTAAATTTTAAAATAAATAAAGTATTCGAATTGTTTTTGTAAAATTGTTATTATTATGCCACTTAAAAATATTTACAGATTTTTTTATTAAAATAATTTTTACTTCTTTAATCCTCTTAGCATTTGTTACTGATCAAAACATTATATATATATTCATGTATTAAAAAAATATACCAAATTTAGACAATAATGAATAAAAAAAAACATTTAAATCGTCCTTCCCAATTTAAACTAACCATAAAGTGGATGCTTTTTCTTGTCTTTTTTATTTTGCTTTTTCTTCTGTTTTATTGTCTAGGTGCTAATTGCTCTAATCAATGGAAGATTGACTCAAACCGATGTTTTGGTGTTTACGTATGGAATCAGTTTATTAACAAAATGAACTTTAACAATATTTTTAATATCGATTCTCAAAGAGATTTCATAGAGAGACACTAGATGTCATGTTCTTCGCGTATTTGGTAAAATCAATGTTTTACGCACAAAATGGTCTTCAAATTCTTTTTGAATTTAAATCGAATCATCAGGCGAAAATGATGCAATGCTTTCAAAGCTATTCAGCTATGGTTAAACGTGTGTCAACATGCGCATTGGTGTAATTCATTGGAAATCACTTGAAACCATGGTAATATCTGTCTCGTAACTATTAGTGCTTTCCAAAAGCAGGAGAGCCAGGCAAGAAAACTGGAATCGGTGGAAGACACAGGGAGAAAAAGATAGATATTTCAGGAAATTTCGGAAGTAATATCGCTAGATTTTAAAATTTTTGAGTTTTAAACATAAATTAAAAAAGAAAACTTTCATGATTTTGAAAACGATAAAAAGTGATTTAACCATGATTTTAAC
>JAPDSC010061029.1:84748-128516 GCA_026290005.1 Latrodectus geometricus
AAAAAAAAAAAAAAAAAAAAAAAAAAAAAAAAAAAATAGATAAATTATTTTATTGTTTATTTTCATAAAAATGTATCCTATTTTTTAATAAAATTTAAATAATCGAAAAAATATTAGAAAACCCTTAGAAAAAGAAAATTGATTAAAATTATTTGAAAATGAATTTTATTTAAAAATTATATTATAAATATTATTACTCTTTTATATACATATAAAATATATTTTAAGCTATTTGTTGTTAAACTCATGAATTTCGCGAATACAGAATATTTCATTTTTATTAATGGAGGGCACCCTTGAGCAAGTAAGTAACATTAGCCCATTTGCCGCAACAAGGCCGGGAACTGCTACTCATTTTATCGTTACCCGGTGGGCACCTGTGAACTAAGTCACGGAGGTACGAGTAGCATCGACCACGCCACTCCACCGCAAACCCGTTTACAGAGCGGGCCACATTCATCCATTATCTGAGGAAAGGACAAGAAACAGAGAGAAACAGAAAGTACATCCATGCCCGAGCAGGGATTCGAAACCAGGTCCTCCCCATCCGTAGTCAGTTACGCTAACCACTAGACAGGTTGGGCTGCCGAATGCATTATTTTTATTTATATTTATTATAAATCTTTTCCTGATTAAGCCTTTATACAAGGCTACAGTATAAAAGATTTATTCATTTTAAATACAAATTACCTAGATATTTTGCAATTTGAATTGTTTCTACAACTGGATGTTTACTCTAGGGCTTTTGTCTTCTTACAGGGTAAATCACACTTTCATAGGAACAATTGTATTTCTGGACACATAAGCAATAAAATTTTGCATCGTTGCTGTGATTAAATTATAAAAAATGGGAGAAATTACAACAAAAAAAAAAAAAAAAAAAAATGGCGTGTCTTCTAATATTTTATTGTGTGGATTATGTAAGTCCTTTTTTTGTGCTATATCTAACAAAAATATTACAGTTATTAGAATATGGATCAGTGTTGTAATTATAACAGAGCGACATCACAAAATGTGTAAAACAAAATTCAACTGTCACCTAGACGAATGATCTGGTAAGCATTTATAAAACATTTGAAGAGTATATAAAACTTGGTGAATTTGCATTTATTTTTCGCGTAACAATCATGTTTGTGTGCAATACATTTGAATATACAATCAAACTTCGATAGACGAGCAAAATTAAAAGTAAATAAGTATCTTCAAAAGTGGTATTTCGCAGAACGAGGAGATATAGTGATGCCACATGAAGAATTCTATAATTGCAAGTTTCATGTACCAAGTAGATGATCAAACCAATAATTCATTAAATTCAATGCAAATAAACATTGAGAAAGCATACATAAAAAACATCATTGTCTGTTAAAAACATCTAATTGAGATGAACTTAATACTTTATTTATCATAGATAACATTCATATAGACTTTTTTTATGCTTTTTTGTGATGGATAACGTTTTTGTAAATTGCTTTAGTCTAGAAGATGACCAACTCTTAAAAAGTTTGAATTCAGTAATCTAATTCTTACCATCAAACATCATTCTTTTGTTGTAACACATGGACAAACAGTTTATTTCAAACTTTGAAAAGTTATTCGTAAAGCGCTATACGAAAATTATTTTGAGATGAAGTTAACTAACTATTTCATTCGCACAGTCATAAAATCACTGCCTTTTCATCGTTCTTTCCTGGAGATGATCGACAAGGCATGAAAAACACTTTGTCGATGGGAGAAAGTCATCAAAAAAGAGAAAGATTATTTCTGCATAAAAAAATCTTTGGTTATATAGACAACACTTTTAACCGCGACAACCAATAATTTGCGCAAATGCTGGAAAAGCCATTAATCAGTTAGATTTTGTTCCTAACCAAGATTATATAGAACTAGATAAGTTGGCAACGGCATCGTTGATGAGCTAGTGAACGAAAGTTTCACAGCTAGGAACTGATAACAAATAGCTGCTTCGTCCGTTGAAACATGCTAATGGTTATGTGTATGAGTTGTATCAATTTATTTAATGATAATGATATGCTTTATTTTTGTCAAGTTTTTAGAATATTGGCAAAAACAAACATTTCTTGACAACTTTCTTTTAAAAATGTATAAGTAATAAATTACATATATTATATATATTATAAATGTGTTTTTCCCAGATAAAACGCATTACCTTAAATTACTTTTCAATTTTTGCTGTTAATTGTAATGGCAAATATCCTTTCGTATTACAGTAAGATCCAAGAGTGAATTATACTCTTTGATCAAAGCTCAACTGATAGCGTTTTAAAAATGAGGGAGTCTGTTTTTGCATCCACCATTAAAAACATAAATGCCTAATTTCACTGAATTGATTGCGTTACCGACTTTTATTAGTTTGGGGAAAAAGTAATCCATTATTTTTTCGGTAGACGTCTGTAGTGATCGCTATCTCGTGAGGTATCTATCAAACAATTTCAAAGTTTTGCTCATTGGAAAGGTGACATTTGACACTAAAATATCCTCTTGCGGTTTTTTGTTTGATTAATTCAGTTACGAGTACAATGTTTTAAAAATGGAAGACAACAAACAGAAAATTCGATACATTTTCGTTTTTCTCTTGTAACGGCGAAAAAGATAGCCGGGTGGCTAAAATTGTGAAAGGTGTTTATCGTCCTATATAAGGCTGTAACAACCAGTTACGTACAATTTATGTTTCGTCGATTCCGTTCGGTTATTTTTGATGTTAGAGATGCACCTCACGTGTGGATACAGCATCGTCGAAAATGTCTATAAAATATCAAAAATGATCGAAGTTAACCGCATGTCAGCAGTCGTAACGCGCAAGACCTAAAAATCTACATGAAAGCTGTTTTAAACCTTTTTACAAAATGAATCCAAAAGAAGTTACATAAAGTTCACGTAAAAATAATGGATTTCTTTTTCCTTAACCTAATATTTTGAATCAATTTCATAGTCAGATTGGTTTCTTTAAATTAAGCTTTTGCATTTACCCTGAATATTTTGTTAAATGCTTTTATATTTCTTCAGATACTTGGTATCTTTCGATATGGGAAAGTATAATTCTTCCATTCGAGTTGTATGCAAAAATATTTAGTTATATCTTTTGCGTGTTCCAAGGTTTCAAGTTATGATTTCGTGTGTTCATAACAATGAGTGAAAAAATTTAGGATAACGACCAAATTTTCGTGTTGTTCTTGGTTTTGATAAAAATAAAAATAGTATAGCAATAGTAGTAGCAAATTATAAGTGAAAGAAAGTCATGGAAAAAACAATAGTTAAAATATATATTCCTCTGTCAAATCAATGTGAATTAATGTAAACTTAATCTTAAATAAATTTGTAATATTACCTTTTAACTAAAATATTTGGAGTGATCTTTTGCCCCGAATTAATCGGGTTTTGAATTTTCTTATTTTGAATAAAAGCGATTGTAATGTAAATGTTTTTGCAATTGTATTCCATATATTATTCTCTGATGACACAGATGATCGTCGTTTATTCAAGGTCATTGAACTATTTATTTTAATAAAACGTAGTGAGTAATTAGCTCGGGGAAGCATTACTTGTCTATTCTTTTTCAATTCGTCTTCCTGATCACAGTTTATTCGTCATCGTGTGCTCCATCAAAAAAAATTTTTTTCTGATTTCTGTGTCTTCAAAAAATAGGCAGGGATCAGCTGTGTTTTTTAAGCATTTTTTCAAATTCATTTACCGTTTAATCTCTAATAAATTTTGATTGCAATTAAAAAAAAAACATGAATAGATAAATAAATTTTTCCCGTATTACAGGTATAAATTTTTGAACTAAAGAAATAATTTTGCGAAACATTTCTAATTTAACAGCTTATGGCCATTACAAGAAAAATGAAAAACATTTATGATCCTTTAATAATCTGTTTTAAAACTAGAACAGAACAATAAAATATTTTCGATTGATTTTGAGTTGAATCTGGTACGTTCTGGTCAGGACGACTGTGATGTTTTTCAAGGTCTGGGAGATACCTTTTAACAGTGAACCAAATAGCCTAACAGATTCAAATCGTTTTAAGCTTTTTCGTATTTTTCACGGTGTGTTTGTCATCCAAGACGTCATAGATGACTGTATTCACGCTGGCCAGACAGGAAATTGGAAAATTCCAAAGCACTATCTCACACATATGTAATCAGAAAATGGATACGCAATAATTTCCTTCCACTATCCATCATAGACTTAGATCAAGAAATGTCTCAGATTATTTTAGATCAAGAAATGTCTCAGATTATTTTTACTTGGAATAATTCACGAAGTTGAAATTTTACACATTATTAATATAGACAAATGTTCCAACTTACTACTTACCATGGCCTAATGGTAGTTCTAACTCATTAAAATGGTAGTTCCCAAGTTTGAATCTACTCACTTCTGAACAACAAATGATGGGATTGTGTATTTCTGTTTTTTGTATGAATGGCTGTTGGTAGATATTGGAAAATTTTTTGGTTTCCCCTTCTTGGGTTATATGAGTATGATACCCTGTTTATGAACATTTTTCTTGCAAATCAATACGCGGCAAATGTTTTAAAAATGTCGTACAACCTTCAATTGTAGACTATCCATATTTGGTATCAAATTGCTGAAATTTTTCTAATACCTGAAAACATTTTTCGAAAATAATTCATATATTTATCTCTTATGTTTTTATACGTTCTAATAAAAATATGCTATTATAATTTTAAAAATCTACTGTAATTTTGAAGAATTTTTATTTTGTATATCAAAGCATGGAGTTATATACAGGATTGCATAATTAATTGTTTTATATTTTCTGTGTTGCAATATGGATAAAACATATTCACAGTAAAAATATAGAAGTTTTTAAATTTAAAATGGTCCATGAAATAAAAGTATTTTTTGATTAAATGCTCATAAAAATAAAATTACCATATGAAAAGAAATTCCCTTCAGCATTTAATTACTAATTGTACTTCAAAATGTATAAAATGATAATACCTCTAAATTTCATAATTTTAGTGTAGAACTATTATTTATGCTTCACAGTTTCTAGTTTAATATTTTTTAAACCAGTGATGTCACAATCTTTTCCGCATTGATTTCGACAATTAGTTTGTTCCGTTGTGAATTTCAACGAATATGGCTATGACTGCAGAAAAATGGATTCTAATACAACTTTCAAAAGTTATTCTATAAATAAATAAAAAATAAATTAATTAATTAGCTTGAACCCTTGAAGAAGCATGATTAATGTGCGACATTTCAATAGGGAAGCTTTGATTGTTTATGAGATGTTTAAACATAAGAGCTAAAAAATGTTTTTATGACATTTTAAAAAATAGTCGATTAATCAACTTGACTCATTCTTGTGTTCAAAAATGGCTACTTAACTGCCGAACGCCTTCAGCGTCCACCAGCGCTTATGACGTCAACGAATACCGAAACTGTACGAAGGGAAGAAGCCGAAATGTGCCGAACAGCGCGTGACGTCAAAGAACCGGAACGTTTCGAAGCGAAAAGTTGTCTGCGCGTCGGTTTCATACTTTAGTGGGCAAGCTGTGTGCTAGCAACAAATAAGCGTTTGTGTTGTTATTAAGCAAATCGCAAGAAGACGCATCAGTCCTTGTTGGTATACCCGTGGAAACAGTCTACGTCTTCCCTTAGTAAACAAGCCTCATTTTATTTCAAGTGATTTTGTGTTTTCTGTGGCTCATAATGAAGGATTTTGATTGATTAAATCAGGTTTCATTCCAAGTAAGTGAAAGATTAAATACTTACTTCAATATAAATCATTTAGGCGAAGAAGTATTTTTCGTAATATGTAAAAAAACAAAACAAGTGTTATGCGAGCATTTTTTGTAATCGTTATGAGATCTGATCTAAAAATTTTGTAAAATTAGGCAATTTCTTTTGAAATTACAGTTTTTAAAATAAAATGCGGCAATACTTTGATTTATTTTGTAAAAGATTTTTTTCAAAAGTTACATAAATTGTCTTATATAGCTTATAATTCATCAAAATTTATTGCTGTGTATTTTACGTTTGTTTATTGAAATTTAGCAAACAAACTATTTAATATATGATTTATTATTGAGTTATACCGTCAAATATCAGTAATTCAATTTTTTTTTTTTTGTCTCAACTCCTCAATATTTCGGTAATTCTCGATGTTATTCTTTCAATTATTTTTTTAACAGCTCGTTATTTCGAAGTATTTTTTATTGGGAATTGATGATCGTTTCTTTGGAAATTAAGATTCTGATATCGCACACAGTAAATCCGTTTGGTCTAATTTTTTTATTTTTTATCTTTTTTGAATTGATATAAATAAAGTTTGTGCAACTGAATTCTTATTAAAAGCTTGATATATAATTGCTTATATTCAATAATATTACTGAAAATAGAATTTATTAGCTTACTTTTAATATACTTAATCTGGAGTATATTTTAAACTTTAAAATACAAATATTTGGGATTTTAAGACATGTTGCAAGTTGAGTTAGAATTTCTAGTTTCTAAGTCAAATCATTGATACAACTAATTTAAAATCAAATGAAATTGGTCATTAAGTGTATGCAAATTACGCTTCGTGTTAAATACTTTATAATTTCATTGCATTCGTTGAAATAACTTAATTCAGTTTTGAGCCCTAAATTATTTAAATAAAAAATGATTTAAAAGTCATTTACGGTTTAAGATGAAAAGGATATTTAAAACAGTGAAATAAAAAAAATTAAAACGTTTAAAATAAAATTTAAAATTGAAATACATTTTTGTATTTATATTATTTCTAAAAATAATTATCTATTTTAATATTTATCGAAATATTTTTTTTGTGGATTTGGCAAAATATTTCGTATTCAATTTTTTCGTTTAAATTTTTCGAACAAATTTTTCATTGAAAATAAATAAAATGAAAAAAAAAAAATCTCCCTGCATCAATAAATATTTTAACAAAATGCATTTCCATTTCATAAACAAATAAAATTGATAAAAAATGTGCAAAATATCTTTGGATTGCACATCAAATCTTCAATATTAAAGAAGCATTCATCTGTGAAATAATAAATAGACCTTACAAATGCATTGGACCTAACTATCTTTTGAAATTAGACTTCTCATTTCTTTTCTAATTTGCTTATTTTATCATCATTAATTATTGATGATATTTAAATTGTATATAGCGGATTTATATTAGAAAATGACCAGCTGAAAGTCTGATACGTGGCTTCTTTTCCCTTATACTCAAGAATTTAAGCAGTTGCTTCATAAAACATTTACATAAACGAAATATTTCATTTTGAATTACAATATTTTCGATTAAACAGTGTAGATGTTCATAGAAATGCATTAAAAGTCTGTTGATCAGAAAAATAGACATCAAACATATTTATGAAATTCCGTTGCCGATAATAGCTCCTTTTATGACAAAAATATTTTACCAAATAATTGGAAAATAAAGTTAAACTAGCTTTTTCTGTTGAAAATAAATTAGCAAAAATGCTCCTCCGATTAAATAAAGTATTTTCTTATAAAAAGTTGAAATATAAGAAAGTTGTTGAAAAATATACTAAGCGAGAGTTTTATAAATATTTTTTATGTAAATAAAAAAACAAACAAGGATTTATCTTTTTGTCTTATCTACAGTTGAGGGTGAAATTTAACTCTTTCTTCCTTTTATTCTTGAAAATGTTACCGGTAAAAGATCTGAATACTTATTCAGTATAAGTTCTGAAAAGAATAATATTAGTTCTGATCTTAACATTTTGGATTTTTAAACACGAAATGTACTTTTCAATGTTTTCAAAGTAAACTCCACATAAACGGTAATATATTTACATTCTGTTCAAATAGAATTTTCTTAAATATTAAAAAAGCGTTATCGTTAAAATTTTAATTACTGTTTCTATATTTAATTGATATATATTTTGCTGATATAATGTTTTGTTAATTAAATGTAAATACGTACCTTGACTAAAAAAATATTTCTCTTCATTATGAATCCTCATAGTGTATAAGCTAGTAATAGCTTAAAGTTTTTCAATATCTATCGTATATATTGCTCTTGAAGATTAATTTCATCAATAATAAGCCGTATTTACGTGATACTAGAAGAAAGCTTACAAAACTCAAGCTCCTATTTCAAGAGCCAAGCTGGCAAGTGATTGGATATCGCTCTGGCCTTCGATTCCACAGTTTGCGGTTCGAATCCCACCTTAGGTTCGGTGGTTAGTTGTAGTTAGTTTAAAATAGATTTCAAAGTCCTGAAATACAATTTTATGTGCAAAAAAATGACCTCGAGCGACTAACTGAGAGATGTTCGTCAAACTGAATGATTAGTGCACTATCTTTAATATTCAGGAACAGCGAGCCGGATTCTCTCATGTGTTACTTGTAGTAGTTCAGAACTCATTTTAAACTGTAATTCCTGATCTAAAGCTCTCGAGTGCAAAATAAATAAAAAGATAGAACTGTGACAATTATAACAAACGAATTTTCAGTTTTAATACATTAACTGTTATTGTATAAATTCCAGCTTACAATTACGCGATAGTATGCAACAGACTGGCTATCATTTAAATATTACAAATTCTTGAACAACAGCTTATCAAGTTTTTAAAATCTTTCATTGGCAGTTATGTAAATCATTTTATTTCGTTGCTTTCCTGCAAACCAACCGTAAGTGTCCTAACTTGACTTGCACTGGCTGTGTAAATAATGTATATATACACACACCAAAATGTTTTGTTGATTTATTGTTTGTATGTTTTATCAGTCATTGTAATATTGCTGCATTATTACTAAACTTCTCTTAATTGTGTAACTAATTTTAATTAGCAGAGAGAAAGAGATTGCAGAAAATCTGTTCAACTTGCATTTTTTTTAAATGTACATCTCTATTTAATCAATTAACAGAAAACTTAACAATAATATATATGCTAAGCAGTAAAGCGATGTTCTCCAGAAAGGTCTCGTTGAATGTGACGTGTGTGACATGATTTCTAGATATGTCAACAGCTGTTGTATGTAATAAAATGTCACTCTTGTGTATCTGAATTTTCCTTTCTCGTTAAGTGAAGTATTGTGCATGTCTGGGAAATCATTTTTCATTTGTTTTAAGAAAAAGAAAGTAATTTAAATTACATTTTGAGTGATCTGTATGAAAATATAGTTGGTTTTGACGCTGAATAATAGGTTGCCTCTTAAGCATGCTGTTATAAAATCTTAGGGTGAGAAAAAATATTAAATTTTAGAAATATTTTTTTATTTTATTCGGCAGTATAATGTTTAAAGTGTAATTCCTGGTCTATAAAAATATCCTTTCATATAAAAATATTCATTGGGTATATGTATAAATTTCTTGGTGCTATTTTTTACTAGGATACTAATTTCAAGGATATTTATTAATCGAAGAATAAATTATTTAATAAAATTCTTTTTGTAGAATCGTGCTGTTCTAAAAAAATTTATTTTTTAGGAAAACAATTTATGCAAATATTTGGAATAGCTATACTTTTTAGCTAGGAACTATAATTTTCATATAGTATATGAAAATTCTAGCTCCGATAATTCGTTGAAAAGATATTTTTCGAAAATATAATTGGTTATCAGATGTTTTTACGTAGTGCAGTATCAGTTTCTTTTCTATGTTTAATTACAAAAATTTAATTTCTCTTAATTTTTTGAAAGGAAAATTAAGCCCTAAAATGAGGATGAATACATTTAAAACCAACAAGTAAATATATAATCCACTTCCTTTTATGTGTCGGTTATAACCTAAACGGCCCTTGCGATAGAAAAGTGACCACAGAAGCGATAAATCAAAGCGAACCAATCATTTCGTGTACTACATATCATAAACGTTCTTTATTGCGAGCAAAATAGATAAATGTCTCTATATCATGATGAGAAGTAAATTCTGTATAAAATCATCATGTTGACTCACTGAAGGTTAAAAGTTTCCAGCTCAGGTGTCGACCTTGTCATTTGTTCATTTTTGAAAATGACTTAGTCCTGTTTTGTATAAATTATAGGATGTGAATCGCACGCGATCTCTGCCGACTTAGAAACTAAATGGTTCGCACTTGTTTTCAATTTAACTATTCATAAATTTGATTCCATCTCGGGATAGATGTTTTGCAGTCTCTTGGAATTCTTTTTAAATAAATTAATTTGACTTGCTATGACTTATCAATACGTCCCAGTCGATGTAGCCTTCACTTATGAAAAAAAGTAGAGCGGCAAACAAACCAATCGTCACCGTCAGTAGTCCTTGTTTATATGCTCATTCACAAACTTTTTTACCATTAAGCTAAAAGGAACAACACGCTATTGCTGAATTGCTATTCTAAAAAAGTTCAATGATAAATTATTTAAAAGAATTTTAAATAAATTATTATTATTGCAATAATTTTTAGAATTTATAGTCATCTTCTAATGTTTATTAATAAATTATTTCGGAGGATGTTCTCAATGAAATTTAGAAAAATTTTTAAATATTAGATTGGTGAAAAATCAAACATGATCAATCATTATTTAAATTTTTATTTTGTGATTAATATTTTTTAATATAAATATTCGGAACTCTTGTGTGCGGATAAAGAAAATCAAACCTTCGTATCTTTTATTAACCGGGTTTGTGAGCTTAAACTATTTCCGGCAGCAGTGTGCATGTTTTTCGGAGATTAAGTTTGCCAATGCGTGATGGATCGCCAAAAAGGTTGAAGCAGAATTATCTTATCGGTCAAATGAATGGGTTGGGAGATAAGATAACGCCCTCCCCTCATAAATTTCTCAATGTATTGTACTTAAATCTGTTTGTTTCGTGGCTGAAAAAATTTTGTTGCAAAATTATGATTATACTTTTTAATCAACTATTTATAAACTGTAAATATCAAACTTGTCTTTTTGTTTGTTTGTGAAATATTTTTGTACCGAAATATAATTCTAAAATGTGACATCCAATTTTCAGTTTTTTCGAAAAATTATGTATTTATTATAATTGTTCCTAATTCTGATTTGCTTTTTCCACTATAAATATTTTTTAAAATACTAATTTTTATAATTTCTTTAAAAAATTATATTAAAAGTAACTGAAAATTTTCTCATGCAAATTTATAGTTTTTGAAATTATTAGGAAGTCCAGACTTTTGATATGATTTCCTCTTGGCTTTGCGTTTCATTCGTTCATTTTCTAAATTATTGTAAGACGTTTTTCTGAATTTCTTCGATAAAAATAAGGAATGAAAATAGACCACAAGCCTTCATTGATAGAAATTATAAAAATAAATGTTCGTACACACACGTTATAAGACTTTCTTAAGTAAATCTTTCGATCTTGTGGTAACATGTTGGACTCGTGAAAAAGGGCATTGTGCCCTGTAGAATTTTTAATTTGCTTCAGCCTTCTCTACTCAGCAGTTCGACAGTATTTTCACTGCCTCCGAAATCGAACCCATTACCTATTAAACTCAAAAACAAATGCTATTTCTAAAAAAAAAAAAAAAAAAAAAAAAAAAAAAAAAAAAAAAAAAAAAAAACACCAGATTACATGTTAAAGTCATAATATATTTAATTATCGTTATATTTTTAAGTTTAATGTATAATTTTTAAACTGGAATTTCAATATTAAAATTAGGATATATTTTACTATTCTATAAATTTTAGATAAAGAAGTGACAGGAGATATAAATTAATTATTGAATACAATTAAATTGCAAATGGCTTAGTGAGTTTTCCTTAATTCAATTAACAGCTCCTATACTAGATTTCCACTTCAGGCGTTTATAGTTGTAATGATTACAAATATAAACGCCTGAAGTAGAACCCACACTTAAATTATATATCGCTTTTGAATAACCCTGGTGAGTGAAATCTAATTGTAAAGTGAAAAAATACTAAACAATTTAAAATCTGTCTACCAGTTGTGAAAAAAACGTATTTGTAGGTTTTATGCTTTAAATAGGTTTAAACAAATTTATGATAGTTAAAATTAATTTGACACTTGAACGTTAAAAAATTTCTCATGGAAATTTAAATTCAGATAATTTAGAACAATAATTAATCAACTTTTGATGCTTAGATTACTTTTTTCTCAAAATGTACACTAAAAAAAGAGTTAGATTTCCTTTCCGATTTCAGTTCGAAGTGAAATGGCTTTCAGAAGTAAACGAACCATAAAATGCAATGATTGCTCACAATCTTCCAACATCAAGTGAGCATCGCTTTTTCCCCCTTCCCCGAATTGCAGAGTATTTTCACGTATTATCATCCAAATCGCTTGGCTTAACCACGATCGTTTGTAAGTAGTAACGCAGACGATACGAAATTAATTTTGTCGTAAAAATTCCGCCAAAATCACTTGTGGGGTTGCTCCAGGATTTCAAGGGATATTAATTATCTTTTAAAGCTGTGATCATTAACAAATGTTCTATTTCACATGAATAAAATTGTAAAAAGTCTAGGCTCATCGTATGTTTAAAAAAATTTAAACTTACGTTGTTGAATTTATCGAATTCTTGGCACTTTGTAAATATTAAAATATTTGCATCGAAAATGGAACAAAATGCATCATACTCTACGAAGAAGAGAAAGAAAATTTTGATAAAATTGCTAGAGAATGAAAATGTTAAATAAGCTGTTAAGAATTGCAAATATTTTTCAGAAACGTTGTAAAAAATTTTTTTCTGCATAAAATGTATGGCAAGGATTATTTTCTTTCCTTAAATTTTTATAGAATTCTTTATTTGAAATAGCATTTTTTGATTTTTCAAATATACTGATTTGACTTTAATTGCAAATGCAGATTTACCTTATTATCCAGTGCAACTGAGTGATTTCTTTCACTTGAAAAATTTCGAATTTTATTGCATTCAAAAATATTTCGAAATATTTTTCCAATTCAAGTGAAAATTTTGTATTTATTAGATCGTGTTTCATTCTCACCATAACAATAATTACAAAATGTTATCTAGATTTCTCCACTTGTGATATTGTTATTCACTTTCAACACTAATTTCAGGGGTTAATTTTTCTTGAAGACCATAAGAGGAAAGCCCCCCAAAAAATGTTAATGTTTTCTTTAAAATATTTGGAATTATCGGAAAGGAATAAAAACAAATAATTCATATTTAACGAACCATGAAACAATCCGTGTAGATAATAAATCCATCGTTTCCCAATTTTGGAGTTCAGCGTGTATTGTTCAGAGAACTTAGTAAGTTGCCTTGTGACACCACTTTCTTGTATCATACTATCATCACTGCAGCTGAATTATTAGCGTTATGGACTTCAGTTCAGAAGCTTATAGGTTTGACTCTCACATCTAGTATATTTGTTTCGTCTTGGAATCCACTTTAAACGATAGTTTCATGATCGAATTAGCCTCTGCGGATAAAGTGATCTTGGAGAATGATAAACTAACCAGATAAAATCCCTGAGAAAATCATCATAACAGTATTGTTATTTTGTAAACATTAATTAATAAAAATTTGTTAATTTTTGTTCCATTTAATAGACACACTGTTAAATTTTTGTCTAATTGATTTAATTTTGTCACCAATAACTCATAGACGTCGATATTAATAGAATCTTAACAAAACTTGCTATTTGTAAAAAATTTATCCTTCTTGTTTTATTTTAGTTGATTAAAATTGAATAACTTTTCAAATTTGAGAGAATACATTACATACATTAAAAAAACATTAAGCTTATATTATTTTAATCTTTTTTTTATAATGAAACTGCTGTCGTAAAAGAAAAATCTAATGTTAATAATATGGTAAAAAATGACGTAAATATGAAAATACTCTTGACTATTAGCGATGGAGAAGGAATTTAGCTGTTAACCACTTTTAAAGTAAACGACTCCGTTACCCATTAACTTTATTTCTTCAAAATAAAAGTTTAACTTTTGTTACACTTTAATGATTTTTTTTTAAACTTGTTATTAGTTAAAATGTATTAAACAGAATCGCATTACTTTCATACGAGCTGAACGTTCTCTTAATATGGTTTCTTTTTTGTTTAAAGTCATAGTTTCAACCATAATTCTTAAATGTTCTTAGCTGCTTAAAATACTTGCTTCAAGTTACTATAATTTTATTACTTCATTGTGGTTTTCACTTGAGTATAATAACATCAGCATTCTTAGATTTCGCTTGTTTTAATTCTCATGTATCTCTAGTTTTGAAGTTTCTAGATTTTATGTTTAATTTCTTACCCACTTTTACTAAAATTTCTAATTAGTTTGATTTCAGGTACATATACTTTTTCATTCAACCTATTCATATCACATTTCGGAATAACCTTACAAGTGCCTTCTTTCATAATGAAGTTAAACATTAGTTTAATATTTTATTTCTCGTGGATTTTTTAATTATAAAGTAGCCGAGAGCTGTCGGCTGAATTGTTAGCTTTTGCTTTCTCTTCAAAATCTCGTTGGTCCGAATCCGACTTTGGGCATGTACATTTGTAGTTTGGAATTTATTTTAAACAGTAGGTCTCGATCGAATTATGCTTCTCATCAAAAACTGACGTCATTACTACTACCAAATAGAGCAGCCGTATTCACATATCGCAAGCGTGAAAACCTGGAAAACTATGCATCTACCCTTATAAAAGTATAAATTGAAAACAGAAAATTCATCCAACTTTTATTAGTTAACTGTGACTTTTTAAGAGCGCAACAAACTTTTAATGCATGAATACTTATTTTGAATTTTTCTAAAACTAATGTAGAAACTATTGCTATTCTGCGGAATAGTTTTATAAAGTGCTCTAATTTTAAAATTGAATAGTTGCGTGAATATTTCAATACATATTTATCCGTAATTCAATAACAGCAAAATTCGATCTTCAGTAAAAAAACATTTTTGCTTTCATTACAAATACTTTGTTCCGTGATCGAAATATTTTATAATTATAAATATGATCAGCTTATATAATGATTCGATATTATGTTGTGATATCAAATTTATCATAGAAAAAAGATACAATCAAGAACAAGATTATAACAAGAAAAAAGATATAACAAGAGAATATATTTTTTACGAAAAATAACACTTACATATTTTATAATAAATTCGCTGCCTTCTCGTTTGTATTGTGAATAGATTTTTAATTAAGATTTGAATTCTAATAGTTAGGTGTAAAAATTTACATTGAAAAGCAGTAGGACGCAACTTCTGTTAACGAGCGCAGTCCGTTTCTAAGTATTTTTCGTAATGCGAAATATTAGGTAAAGCGAAACAATTTTCGTCACTGGAATCAATGTAAAATGGAACAATGCTTTCCATTCCTAGAAAAATTAAAGCAAATGTACGTTTACAAGCTTATGAAACAATGAAATGCAAATTTTTTTGATAGAAGATTCTCTAAAGATATTTGTTCTTGTTTATATTTTAAAATGTAGCTAGATAAAGTTTAATAACTGGCACAACAAATTGTACAATGCAACAATTTGTAACTCTTTGATCATCTCCTTTATTTCATTGTAAGATAGTTGCTCCACTAAGCCTGCTACATTTTTTCTGGTGAAATTTCCGCATGTCTAACTATGATACAGAATACAATTACTTAGATTCTTCAATGATCTTCTTAGTTTGCTATTCCTCTACCTCATCATTGATGTCACTGCCAAACTTTGCCCTCTAATGTTACTTTAAATTTACTAAATTACTGGCTTCTCAAACATTTGTTCAAATTATTAGAAGACTTGTTTGACAATGTTGTCCAGCTTTCTTCCAGAAACGATTCGGTTTTGTCTTTTGGTGATTGTAAGTCCCAGTCTAATTAGCTCTCATGTGCAAAAAATTATCGTTGAGCGACAAACAAACCATCCCTTTTGGTGATCGTTCCTCATTTTTTGTTGATCATATTGCAGTGGGTAACGAAATAAAAAAAATTCAGAAACTTTTTAAGAATAAAATTAGTTTTTAATTGATATCAACAACCTGGACAGAGGGGAGGAAAAAAAATATTGTTTTTCAAAATTTGAAACAAGCTGTTTATCATAGTAACAAGAACTAGATATTAACTACACTGAAATCTTTCAATCCATTGTCTTGACCTGGAGGTAGTAGAACGTTATCTGTAAAGAATAAAGCACAAGATAATTAGTTTTTGTCAAGCAGATAATTATTTTTCTGAAGCAAAATTTTATCCACTCTTTAAAAAAATTTACCATTTAAAAAATTGTGCGTCGACATTGAATTTTTCACTTTTTATTTTCCTCGATATGGTGGATGTTTATTTTTTAGCGATTTGGAACTCAAATGAAACCTTTTTAAGTTCCACTCGAACATGCTCTCTTGTGCAAAAATCTGATTATAGAGTGACAAATCAATTCAATCCAGTTCTATCAATCAAATTAAACATTCTTTACTCTCTGGCTTCTGAAATCAAATTTCCGAATCAAATTTTTTAAAAGAGAATTGTAAATATTTGCATCTGCAATAGATTTTGTATTTATTAGTTTTTGTAAGCTGTGTATGATTTTAATACGGCATTTTTAATATTTTAAACTATAGGATATCAATAAATTTTATTTTAGAACGCATGGAGAAGTATTTAAAGTTTTTTCTTTCGATGGACCATTTTCGTGATTAAATATAGAAAAGTAATATAACTTATTTTCCAGAACTTCTCGCCAATTTCTGATCGTTCCTGTTTCATGAATATGGCTGTTCGCGATTATGTCTCTGTGATGAAGCCGCTCAATAATACGATTATGATTCGTCTCCGTCAAAAGCGGCCTGCTTAACATATGTGAATTATTACGTCTCTTCGCACGCCCTTTAGTGAATTGCAGATAAGTCGATTCTTGCCATTCCAAGCAGCTTATTTCAGGGATGTTGTCGGCTTTACTCTCTAATGATACATATTTAAAGAACTGAGCTGTGAGGTTAACAAGCTAAATATGAATAAACTCCATGCATTTCTATATTGAAATTATCGCCTATAAAATTTATTGGGTATCAGATTATTTCACAAGACAAATTAATAAAATATAAGATAATATTCACGTATTTATTTCACGTTTATTTTTTCAGTAAAAAGTTGGTAGAGTTAAAAAAAAAAAAAAAACACAGCTTTCAAATCTCGTGATCTGTTGAATTTTTATGACTCTGATTTGATAGAAAATAGAATATATTTGTTTTTGAATTACAGCATTCCTGCAGAACAGGAAGTGGCAAAAATCGATTTATCTTTGAGACTTCCTGCTCTAAAACCGTGACTTATATATTCAGGATCGCTCGGCTCATCACTTGGTACTGATGGAATATCTTATATAATCAGATGTAAACTATTTATTCAGTATGTCAGCGTAATAGTTAAAAACGATTTGATTCTATTTTTTAATAGTTAAATCTTTTAAGTATTTATTACGTATATTAATGCCTGAACTTATTTATTACGTTGAGTTAATCTTTTATATAATGCTATTAATAAAATGGTATTCGAAATAGAAAAAATGTCTGTTTTACATAAACTTGTAAATGATATCATATCTGAAGGAAATTTTCTGGGAAATTATTTTATTGCTGTGCTTTTATAATTAAAAAAAAGCATCTGAATTTATTTAAAATCTACCAATATCTTTTAAATGCGCCATATTCATTAAACAACTATTTTATCTAATTATGATTGTGCTATTTTATTATAATGCGTGTAATCATTTTAATTAGCACAAAAAATTTTAACTTTTTCTGAATTATTGTGTAAATATCAAGAAAATTAATGTTTTCTATTTTTTCAGAACTGTTGTATGATAGTAGGAGTATAAGTTTTTAATCTTATCACTTTATTTAGATTTTATTTTCAACTGTGTTTTAAATATAATCGTTCATTCTTGATCTTAAATAATTTGTTATTAAAATTTGTTGTTTTATTAATATTTTAAATGCATTTTGGTTTGCATTACAAATGTATAGAATAATACATATTTTTATGTAATTACACGCACACATTTTATACATATGGTATGTGTCAATTTGTTTATGTGTATACGTTTACATATTTCGTACATAAGTGCAAGGCATTTGTAGGTCAATGGGCTGTATGTACACTGTATATTTGTTCGTATAGTGTGTATAAAGGTTATAAAAAACTTTTTTTGTTGAAAGGGAATATAATCATACGAAGTGCTAAATGTTAACACTTAACTTCATTTATCTGGTGATGCTGAATTCGATTCTGGGAGAAGACATCTATGTTTCATATCTTTCCAATCTTGCCTGCAAGTTTTTTCCCCAAAACTTGGATGTATATCCAAAATGTCCGTAGAAATAACTGCAGTTTTAGAGTAGAGTTTTTATCTACAAATGATAATATTTTTTGTCACAATTGCATGTCGGTATTGTTTTTTTTTTTAAAAAAAAAAAATCTGAATTACTGTAACAAAATGATTGTCATCATTTTGGAAAATAAACATTAGAATTAACCATTTTCATTACGCTTGTAATACATGCACACAAAAAAATATCATTTCACGTTAAAATTTATTCCGTGAGCATTCTCTTAATACTATTGTAATCTTTTCCACACAGAAACATTCTTAACTTTTTTTTTTGTTGCATGAAATATTAAAATTAACTGTGTCTGTAACTGCAATGTCTAGTCCACTCTCCGAGGCTTAAATTTAAATACCTAATTAGCTGGAACTGAGCGCCTCCTGATGTCACAAGCGGATTATTCTCTAGAAACTGTGAATCAAGCTGTTCTTGTTAAAATGGATCATTCTGCTCCGTCACTTCATTATCCGTGCTCAGCTTCCCGGAACTATTCTGTGGGATGTTAGCTTTTCCCGACATTTTGTTCCACGGAACACCTTAAACTAGCACAGTTTATAATTATCCATTTACTCTTTTAGAAATTAGTATCTGTGTACCCGCACCAAACAAGGAGTCGATATTAATCGATGTTGTTGTTTGGCGACTAAGTAAATTCACTGATTTTCTGTTACTTCAAAGTGAATTGATTTTTTAATTCTCCAAATAGCTTCTAAATCATGTTAATCTCGAACTTTTTTCGAACATTTCGAAAGAATTATGAAAGTAAAGTAATGTATTTTACTTGTCACATTGAATAATTATCCTTCTGATTTTTAATTCAACAGTTCATGGATTTAACTCTTGGGACACGGATGTTTCTAGTTTCGGAATTCACTTTATAATTTAGGATCCATAGTTTAATGATCCCCAGTGTGTAGAAAATGACTAGAATTACAAATAAACCCTTCATGTACTACAATTCAAACGCTGTATTTTACAACACAGGAAACTGCTTTTTGACTCATATAGTTAATTCTTTAATAATGATATCCAGATATGTTAAATGTCAATAAGTATGTCAAGAATTAGAATACAAGATACGTGACAGCAGATTTATAATACAGATTTCCTGCCCTCCCTGAAAAAGAATATTCCGATATTTTTCTGTCAAATTCCAAATGTATTGCTTATACTATTTGTTTTTAATAGTACTGCAATATTTTTTCCCCTTGTTCTCCTAACATCCTTTTATGCACTTCGAAGATTTGAATTTAACTAAGTTTTTTGACCATCTAATAAACATCAAATATACGAGACAATGAAGCATTAAAATGCCATCCGGTTAAATGCTTCAAAAGATCATCTCAAGAAACCACATAAACTGTTTACCATGTGACAGTTACCTCTCGTATTTTAATTTAATGGAAAATCCTAGGTAGACGTGATATTTTTTTGATTTTACATGACCTTTGTGTGTATTCCTATCCTGTTATTCCAGTGGTACCATCACGCTATTCGTGTTGTTCGAGCAAGGTCTCGTTCCACAGGCTGATTTCTGCCGGCGATGAACAAAAAGTTACTAGGAATAAAATCAGTGGTTTTCATGCTATCTTGGCGAGAAAAATGTGATTTAATCTGCATGACTGGCATAGAATTCAAATGAATTTTATTATTTGAAAAAATTTCTTTATAATTTGCTGTTAAATTTTTATTTATTTTAAAAGTACTATTATTTTCTTTTTGCCGATTTCATATAATACTATGATTGTAAAATTTAATCAATATTTAAATTTCAATTTTTAATTTAGCATTATGCTTGAATTTAATTTTACTTTATTGTAAATTGTTTTCCATTTGCATATAAAGTATTGTTTATTAATTTAAAAATAAATAAATAAATTGAATTTGTCAAAAATATCTCAATTCTGTTCACACATTTGTGAAATCAAAATGTAACTTTTTTAGAAAAATGCAATTATTTTTTAATATTATAATAAGTTTAATTTGTTGAATACTAATTTAGAAGTATTTATCTGTCTTTAAATTATACCCCAGTCAAATACAAAATGACTGCTTAGCTTAATTTCAGTTATATTTGAGTAATCTTATGTAATTTTGAATAAAAGAACATTATAATGTTTAAATAAATTTATTAAATCGATATAGTTTGACGTAACTCTAATTTTTTCATATTCCTATTTTCATTTTTATCGATTGTTATGTTAATGTTATCGATGTATGTTAATGTTACCTAAAAACGCAGCATAATTATCAGTGATTCTTTATAAAAACAAAATATTGCTATGTTGCTATATGCGAATTTAAACAAATTAACAAAGTACATAGCATGTGATAACAATATCAAGTCAGATTAAATGATCCACAAGAAAACGAATAAAACTATTGACATTTTTATTTTAAATATAACACGTGTGGCATAAGAAATTAAGGATGTGTTAGTGTAATGTTACCAGTAAAGTTATGTTCAAACATAATTATTTATTAAATTGAAGGATAAATCTCGGATAAAGTTTAAATTAATTCACTGCCATTTGATTAAATTTTTACACACACACACACACACACACACACACACACACACACACACACACACACATACACACATACACACATACACACATACATACATACATACATATATATATATATATATATATATATAACTATTGAAGTTTTAATGAAATTGTATATTATTAGGAAGGCTCTCCTTTTGCAAATATAATTTTAAGCCATAAGCAACACTTTCTTGCAATAGTGCTTAGGTACTTGCCTCAACCATTACTATGATGCTCTCAGTTTTGAGAGACATATAGATAAAGAAATTGATATTATATATATAAAACTTCTCTCTTTGGTATTCAATTCAATAGTTCATGAGTTCGATTCTGTCGGTAGAAATAAAAAAGGTTAACATACGGCCATGTTAAAAAATGTATATAAATCATTGATCCCTATTTGAATTTTGATGTTTCACCAGCAATCTTTCCTGTACTTAACTCTGAGTTGGAGTCTACCAATTAATATCCGGATGGGAATCTAAGTAATTTAGAAATAGTGACCAAATAGAATAACCCAATACCTGACCTGCCACTCCCAGTGGTATTATTTCATTTGAAGGACATGGTGACCACGGCGTATTTAATGTGCTGTAGCCACCGTTTGTGAACATGACGTATCTTCGGATGAATCGAAACTCGAACTCACTACCTTCCAATATTGATAATGACGCCCTAACTAGCCAAGCCACTGCGGCCATTGTTGAATGATGAGTGCAAAACGTGATCGTAAAATGACGAACCTTAACTAGGTAATTCTGGATTTTTTCACGAATATATAGTCCACACGGATGTGTTTATGCAACTTATAGTTATTACTCAATTTTCATTCCTGAAATGGCTCACATTGTAATGTTTACACTACCAATATACTATTGAATTAAAATTTGCATGTTCATTAGTTCATTGCAACTGAATATGTATGTGTAAAATACCAAAAAATTTTTAGTCATTTTAAGTTTAAAAAAAATATCTAGTTTTCATTATGGAAAAGTTGGAAGTAATTCTATTTCATTGGAATTCATATTACTACTTCTAAGCATCTTAATTTAAATATACATGTATACAAAACAAAAAAAAGTTTCTTGTTTTGATAATTTTTTTTGAATATACCGGCTTAACGTATTCAAAAAAATTATTTTCTTAAACAGTGTTTATTACATCATTGGATAAGACTTATGACACCGAAAATAGATTATTGCGAGTTTTATTAAATTTTTTTTACAAATATAACAAAATGTCTAGCTATTAAGATACGTATATTATTTTATATCATTTTTATTACGATGGGATATATTCTTCGTATGGCCAATTAAAAATATTTAGTATTTTGTTCAATTCAAATGGACGAAATATGTAATCAATAATTTAATTAAATTATAAATTATTAAATTTTTTGAAAAAAAACCCGATTAATTGTAAACTAAAACTAAAATTAAATTTGAATGGAATAATTGCTGAGATAATTTACTATAATTCCTTGGTAATTTTTTTTTTTTTTTTTTTTTTTTTTTGTAAAATTAGCAATATTATGTATTTTAATATACTATACATTAATACCGCTCTACTAGATCGCTTGTTACAAAAATTTTTTTAATTGTGCCCTGAATTGAAAAATGGCAATAGATTAAAAGAAAAAAAGTCTGTGAGGGAATTAATTTTTTTAAAGTTATGTTAACATTTAAAGTAATGTTAGTAAAGAATAGAATACAATTTGAAGAATACTTAAGCGTAATATTATTCAATTATAAAAGAAACTAATATTTTTTTAAATATTACATATACAGGGGGCTTAAAAGTAAAACAATGAATTCTCTTCAATGGGTAATTTAAAAAATTAAAATGAAACTTATATGAAAGGATATGATGGGATCTGAAAATTCTTCCTCAAGGTAAGAATCAAGAGTCTTTAGTTTTTATTAAGTATTTTAATCTCAGCTTGCATATTTCGAATTCTAAATCTAACAGTTTTTAAACAATTTTGTTGAGACATTCGAAAACAATTTTCGCAACTATAGCATATGTCTTTTAAAATGTTTATGCGTTAGAGAAATAAATTCTCTAATTCCAAATTCCATCATTTTAAATAATAATTATTATATAACAATTAGTATTTGATAATTAATAGTTTTAGTAATTTTTGTGTTCTGGCATTTATTTGTTAGAAAATAAAATTACCATGGATAAAATTAATTATACATAATGGCTTAAGATACTTTTTCTTACTAAAAATTATATTTTTAATCTGGGAAATAATCATTAAACTATACTAAAATCAATCATTTCATTGTTATACATATATATATTCGAAAATAATTATTTTTAAATTCTGTAGTATTAAAGTGAAAGCTGAAACAACTTTGATGCACCACAATTTTCGCGCGTATAATTTTGTCGCCACGTATCGCTCCTGAAAATTCCGTATAATAGTAAAATTCTAAAAATTTAACAAAATACCGTTATGTCAAATTAACCTTGGTGTAAAAATTACATATCAAAGACCATATAAAAATTACTTATACTAACTGTGCTGGGAAGTTTCATAGAATCTCCCCACTTGTCCTTTGAAACTTGAAGAAATCTTAATATTTATCTGTGTTCTGTTATCGGTTATTTTCTATTTCCTAAACAACTCATTAACATTATCTATTCAGTTATCTTGTGCAAATAAGTGCTTTCGTTGTATACAGTGACTGTAGATCGTACTTGTTCTCCTTTCAAGTATTATTCACTTTCAAATTGAATTTAGAATATATTTTATAATTTATTCTGTTTCCTTTTCCCTCAGAAACATTCTTAGGTAAGTCATGAATATAATAGTAAGGTAATTATTTAAATATCACATCTTTGTTATAATGTACTGAATTTCCATCATTTACTTTTCAATCGAAAAATTCAAAGATTTGAATAACACATGTTCCAAAAAGTCTATGTATAAAAAAAAATGTATAAAACCATTCTAATGTCAAATCGTGGACAAGGAAAGTTGGGAGATCGTAGACTTCTCGAATCGTAAATATTGAAAAACAATAGCGTACAAAACATAAAAAGGACATTAAATTTACTTTCAGTGGCACGATAAGTTAAAAGCATTGTTCTCAAATTACTGAGTTAGAAAATTTCAATTTTCTAGCTAAAGTGTTTGCCTTACTACAATCCACTGACTTGAGAACGGTGAACTGTGTTTTTTATTTCAGTAACATTCTGAAGTTAGTTTGGATGTGAACATTTTGATTATTTTATTAGTTCTGGAAATCAAAATTTCTTGATGGAGGAGCTCTTGAAGCCTTAATCTTTTTGAGCTATTTCCTTTCTCAATATCTCTTCATTATATTGGTTATCTTCATATTGGATATTTAATACAAAGTTTCTCTTAATAATGGTTATGTTTCAAAAGTATGTTCTAGGAGTTTTGATTTCTAATTATACTCACAAAATAAAGGTAGACCCCGTTACTAATATTTATATATTCATGTAAATCTTTCCCCCTCCCCCATCCGAGAAGATGAGGATGAAATTACTATTCTGTGTTTGGACACAGTCTTATCTCTGTTGGAACGACGTCACTACTCAAAAAAGCGATAAAAAACCTCACAACAATAACCAAAATATTAAGTGTTTCTTCAAAAATATTAAACGTCAACTGATTTTAAAAATTTTTCTTTAATTTTCAGTGTTTGATTTGTTTAAGTTATATTTCTTTAATTGTGTATTTCTCAGAACATTTTTTTAAATTAATGAACAGAATGAAATTCAAATCATTGATGTTTCGATGAATACTACCATTGAAATAATATTTTACGCATTCTGTAGTTAATATTGGAATTCTATCTGAATATTTTTCGTTAATGTGATGTTAATTAGATGTTTACTGATAGAAATAATATTTTTATCGTATAATATTTGTATCAGTGGAAGGTATAAATAATGAGGTGTATGATAAGTAATATTATGTATAGGTAAATAATGTGCTTTTAATTTTATAAGCAACATGTGATAAATTGAATATGTCATTATTTTATATATATATATATATACTGAAAATTCTTCTTTACTTATTATTTATGAATATTAGGAGTATTTTTGAGTGTGTATTTGTGAATATAGCACTAAAAGGTTATCTTTAGACGAGTAAGAACACTAAAACTTCCTTTATTCCTCTGAAAAAATTATGTCTACAAAGAAATGCGAAAAATGGCAATAGTGCCAAAAGATTAACATAAATTATATTAAAATTGATTACACCACATTTTTAGTTATTAATTTGAGATACTTTTAATAAAAATTATAGTATTTACTTATTTTTTTTACATTGGTTATTATTTCGTTTATAACCCCCCGTATTTATATATTAGTTTATTGTTAGTTTAAGTTAATGATATAAATTTAAATAATATGATTTTTTACACAAACATACGTCACGTAATTGAAAATTTTTAAAAAAACTGCTTTCCATTTTTGAGGCAGGCTCTATTACCATTGTCGCATAGGGATGCTTCATTATTGGTCTAATAGAAGATGATTAATATAATTAATAAAAAATATTGTTGGTTTTATTACTTTTACTTATAATATCATAAATAGGATGTATTATTTTTCAATTTGCTTGCTTTTATTACAGTTAATTAGTAATTGGTTGTGATTGTGCCTTGAATTTCCAATTTGTATCTGTCCCAAAAAGTTATATTATTTATCATAATATAACCTTTTGAGCAACTATAAAAATATAATTAGATATAATGAAAACCAGAACTCATTCAACGTTTACATTATACAATTTTTTTAATGCAAACTTCAAACAATAAATAATATTTATTAACTTTAATTAGAATGTGTTTTCAAGTTGATCGTTATACCTACTTAGCTTTCGCGCTTATTTTAAATACTGAACGAACTTTTAGCAAAGAGCTGCATCTTGTTGGAAAACATTTTGCTGCTTTTCTTCATCAATTATTTCTTTAAAGAATCGCTGCTTATTAGCACTTATTGCAAATATTTACCTGTACAACTAATAAGTTTTACAGAATATCCTAATGGCGATTGTTTGAAAGTCATTCTTCCAATTTGGCGACACGAGTAAAATTGAGTTTCACGTCACTTAGGTATTCTGTCTGCTGTATGTGGAGAATTTCCAGCTCTGTTTAAATATCCATAATTTTCGAGTCAGAGATCAGGGTTTGTGCTTTTTAAGGCAAAGCATCTGCACCTTTCGCCGTGCACTTTCAATTTAATGGAAATTTGCTTGAGAATAGCTACTACATTATTTAGAATTATTATTTTGAAACTAAAGCTGGTAATATGTTCCAAATTGAATTATGATGCTTTAATATTTACTACCTTGTCCACAAATGTGCAAGTTGTTTATTTTACACTTGCTATAATTCTTGCTCATACTTTTATAGGTTATAGCTGTAATATCTATTTTTAAAAGTCACCATGGTCAAAAGGAAATAAAAGTTTGAAATTGAATTATAATTTAATGATTTTTATACGTATGTCAACTAAAAAATTTTCAGTTTTGCTAAATTGCACTTTTTAAAAACTGTCCAATTTATTTTTCTTCAAGCTGTATTAAATAATTATTGGTTATTGTTAATATAATATGCCTATTGTAAAGTCTGCAATATTTTTATGTGTATTTCTTCCAGAAGTTAAACTAACAAAGTTGCTATTGATTAAAATATCTGTAAAGTAAATTAGTTATATACATATAAATTAACCTGTACTTCCATCAGACTAATATTTTCTGTGTTAAAACATCTTTTAACAGAGAAAATATGTTTTAACTAATATTAGAAAATATTAGTTAAAATATCTTTTAACACAGAAAATAACGGTATATCATATATAAATAGAAGGCACATGTGTCATCTGTAACTTATCCGTTTGATTAAGGCATGTGTGTCTCAAGAAAACATACAATATGCTCATCCCTACGTACTCATGTTTGTTTTTCTTATCTTACCATCACCCCTTATTTGACTTATCTGTAGATTCTGTCTCTTTAGAGGGTCGCTGTATTTATTGGCGACATCTTGTCTCACCACTTTCCGAATATCATTCGGCGATGTTATAGATGACATTCCAACGTTCTCGAAAAGTTAAAAATATCAGAAATTCATCTTGGTAAAAAATAATATTATTTTTAATGACCCAATGAAAATAAATATATTTTAAATTATGTAATATAATCTTAAATGATAATTTTTGAAGTATGAGAAAGGGTTTATACTTAACGTTTGAAATTAGATCAGATTTATTAATTGAAAGCTGTTTCGTAAGGAATGTAAAATAAGAAATGAATTGTTATGAAGAGTAATACCAGACATTAATTCATTTTAAAATCAAGACATTTTCGATATACGTAAAATTTTTGAGAATTAATATTCAGGAGGAAATGAAAGTGCTATCAATGGCTCTAATATCAATATAAATCATCAATGTTTTCTGTGATTGTGTTGATTTCAAATTGATAAAATTTACTTATTGATTAAATAAGTAAATTTAACATAAGTTAAAATATAGTAAATATTCAATCTAAATAAAAATTATTTAGATTGAATATTTCATTTCTTAGTTGGCTGTATTCATAATTATTATCACTGACGACTTTACTCAAACGGTTAGTTTCCAATCAATTTTAGAATTTCTAATATGATTGTTAAAATAACTGGTTTTTTTTTGAGTGTTTCATTATTTTTTAAACTAACTTTAAAAAACAATAAATTGACTTTTTTTAAAAAATCCAGGTTATGTTAGATATTTTGCATATCATTCTTAAAAATTTAAACCCTAAAATAGATCTGAATACAACTTTTCAATTCTTATATTTTACTATTTTCCAAAATAGTCATACTAGCTTTTAATTTTTTTATTTAATGCTATTAATTAATAGCGAATAAAATTAAATAATTTAGAAAACATATATTTTTTTTATCAGAATTCTGAAATAATTTACATTATTTAAAACTTTTTTATTTTAAATGTATTTTTCGTCAAATAATTATTGAATCAGAATCAGAATATTTCCTTCTATTCGAAAAGTAACATATTTATAGAATAAATGAATTATATTATTTTATTAGAGACAACTTACAGATCCGTCTAAATTGTCATTTAATACCTTAATATTTCTAGTAGTGTTCTATATTTTTTACTTTTATAAAATATAGAACAGGACTATAAATGTTTGTGATATCGAGAAAGAATTGTTACAAAACTTGTGTGTGTTCACGTATTCTAAGAGATAATATGTTAAAAGCCGGTTATTTTATTTAGCCTTCATTAACAGGAATTCGTCGTCTCTTAATGATTAGATAAAAATAGGATATATGAACCATCGATTGAGTTTTATTATAAACCACTAAACTACTATTTAAATAATTAAATTTGAGTCTCAATTAAAAGATGTCTTTTTATGGAATTTTTGCTTCTAACTAAATCCTTCAAATCGGCATATAATATAAAGACGCAAAGATGTATACTTAGGATGTGATGCTTTGACTTAGTTATAATGTCAAATTATGGAATTTTGTGGACCTCGCGGTGAAGACCGCCCATTAAAATTTTCGGCTCCATAAGCATTTTTGCGAGTGCTTCAAATTATAATATTTCTCTTTTCACACAAAATAACATCTTATAACCAATACCGAAAACTTGTTTGTTTGCCTCCCCTTCCCTAACAGGCGGCCCTGATCAAGGACGATCAGAGGACGAATTTCTGCCTAGATTATTAACAGTAGTTTCGCAAATGGACCTCTTCGCCCTTTGACCTTTGCCTTGGAAGAGGGTCGTATTTGCAAAAATGTAGCCTAAATAAGAAAAGAATCTACAGGCTAAATGATAAGTGTGTCGACTGGAAGTTAGTCCGACTGCATTTGCTTAAGCTGCTGATACTCTTCAGTTTCAAATACCATATTTTATTTTAAATCTAATAATTATCTTTAAAATTATCAAAATTAATTATTATTTCTGAAACTGGTATTTACTATAGAATCATAAATTTATTACTAATTAATTTAATTTACTTCTATACTGGAAAATTGTTATTTACGATTATGCAGAACTTTATGTTCAAAGAAACTTTCTTAGTCTTAGTTTTTAGAAATTTTGTTTTTACTATTAATCTAAACTACCTCAGATATTTTACTTGTTTTGAAGGAAAGGTTTACATACTTATAAAATTAAAGTCTTAAAATAGTAATATAAATATGTACCTCATGAAAAGTAACCATTGGTAAATCAAATAAATTGCTAATTCATATAAGTATCTAAAAAAATGTAAGATACTTTTTTCTGTAAATATAAGTATACATTAAAAATGGTTGAGGCTATTTTATATATATATATATATAAAGAGTATGCTTAAACATTTAAAATATTAAACTATGTACATTATTTTCAAGTTAAAATTTTTTTTTCTTCTGATTATATTTGTTCGTTAATAAAGATAACTTTTATATTTGTTTGTGACGAATTGCTAAGTGCTCGTAAATTGAGGGTGTGCCATTTAAAAGCAATAAAAAGCTATCAGCGAAAATTTTTTTCCTGTTGTTTTGCGAAATTTTGTGTTTTTGTTATTTTGCAAACAAAAATAAACAGATTTACAGATTTATATCTTTATTCGTAAAACTAGATAAATATAAAGCTTGCTTACTTTTATCTTAAGTATATTTTTATGGTATCTGTTTCTATTGGAATTTTTCTATGCGTCTTGCATGCGCGCATTAAGTCAAGTGAAATAAGAAGTGTTTACTGCATCGCATGTTACACAAAAAGTTAAATCTTTTCTTATCGAGTTTTGCCTTTTACAGTGTTTTTAACCACAATAAACATTCGCCATAGCAACGAAACATTGAAAATTATGTCAAATCAATAAAGAACAACTCTCAGTTCTAATCAGTTCTTTTATTTGCATTGATGTTCTGCAATGCTCCTAAAGAATGTCGAATAAATAATTCAGGAGGCATTGGAAATCTATTGTTTGGCCTCAAAATTAAGCAAGCATCGAATTATTCTACTACAGAGTGATAATCTGTTATGATTAGTGTAAAGGGCTATAACAAAGATACATTATCATATTTTAATTTTAGTTGTTTTAGTTTTATGCTATTCTGATATTAGATACCTTTAACTTCTTGCAAATTGTTGTTTTTCGAAAATATGCATAGAATAAAAATATTATTTCATACTTTCGGAAGAATGTTTTAAATGCTACAAGTTAAATTCAAACTATCTGTCAGTAGGACTTCTAAAATAATTATGTAAAAATGTACATAATTCTCTATGCATTCTCATAGACTAATTCACAAAATGGCAGTAGATTAGTTAGTGCTTTGAATTTGGTTCAACAGTGATTGCTTTGGATTCCCACCTCATATGTAGGTTTATGATGGTCCGGAATTGCTTCTAAAGTGTATCTCCTGGCCTATGTTAGTCCTACAAAAAATAGCCGATGAGCAAGAAACGAATCAAACCATATTCTAGTCAAATTTGTCAGACAATTAAGTATTTTATGGATTAGTAAAATGAATTTGTGTATTCTTAGTTTTCTTCATAAATATGTTTTTTCAAATGACTACAAGGCGTTGTAATTTATCAAAAATGATTTTTTTTTTCGGTTTTGTTTTTTTCTGTGTTCGTGTTTTGATCGACTGTTTACTTAGGTTTTTGTGCTTGTATTTCTATGCATGTGCATTCAACTCGATTTGGTCATGTGGATGATTTTTACTGCATTTCTACTTTTCTCCACTAGATAATCCACTAATAAGTGAATATAAAAATATATTATTATATAAATTATTTCTTTTATTTAATTGTAGTAACATAGTACTTTTACTTGAGTTATAAAAGTATTAATTTTCTCAAGCAAACGTAAATAAGACATTAGTAGATCTAAATTAGAGTATTGTAAATAAAATACAACCAGATATATATATTTTGTTCACAATACTCAGAAATCAGTTTTACAAATTTTTTGTACCCGTATTATAGTGTAATAATTTGTTTGGAAAAATGGTGAATAACTATCCCGCTGTTTTTGTGTATTCTTCCTATCAATAAAATCAATAATTTAATTTTGCCTGGTTGTGCATTACAATGTAAGATTTCATTGAATTGTTTTAATATTAGATCTCATCCCAAAGAAATATTTGAGCTTTTTTATACTCATATTTTATTGAAATAATATAGTCATTTTCTACAGAAAAACGGTTAAATCCTTAAATCTTTATTTTTTACCCGTTTCGCTATAAGTATTTCAATAGATGTTATAAAATGCTGAAAAAAATATAAAGTGCTGTATATTTATTTATTACTATATAATCGTGTTGTTGTTGTTGTCTTGTGCCAGGTAGACTGTGTCGGAATATGGGTGCGCTGCTCCACTTTTGCAAGTGAACCGTAATATCGTGTAATGAATAAATATGCAGAACTTTATATTTTCTATAATTTCTTAATTTTTACCAGTCATGTTATGGTGAAATTATTCTTGAATTAAAATACTTTAAACTTTTTATGTCAGCCTATACAAATTTAGGTCATATAGTACTAATGACAACTTTCTTAAATTTACATTAGATTTTGTCGTACAAATTAATATTTAATAACAAACTTTTTAAAGTTTTTTTTTTTTTTTTTTTTTTTTTTTTTTTTTTTTTTTTAAATTATTTTACAGTTGTGTTTATCATTCATCTGTTAAACAAAATGATAATAATGATTCACTATTCTAATTAACTATTAACTCATTAGTTAACGTTCTGGTCATTAATGAAACAATTCGTAAATTCAATTCTCACCTCAAGCGTCGTCTTACAGTAGTAAAGTTACCTGACCCAAAATGAATCAGTAGAATTGGTAGTTGTGAACGGTTAGGACTCATCATCGCGCAGTGGTTGAATCGCGCTTTTCGTGGTGGAATGTTTAGAGTTTGTTACCAATTATTATTGAACAACAAGCTATGTGCGTTACGTTTATGCTTTCCGCATGCACACCCGTGGAGATGGATATTTGGGAGATTTCCTGGTTTCCCCCCTTGAGAGATGTAAATACAGTCCTCTATTAATGGGAAGTCTTCCCTGAAAATAATACGCAGTGGATATACAATTACCTTACAACAACTTTCAGCTGTTGGGAAATCAACTACGTGGTATTAAATCTGATAGGTTAGTGCTCTATCTTCAGTTCAATAGTTCGTGCCTTTAATTACCACTTTGAATAGATTAAACGCCGCCCAATTTGTCTAGTGGTTAGCGTAACTGATTACGGATGGGGAGGACCTGGATTCGAATCCCGGCTCGGGCATGGATGTACTTTCTCTCTCTGTTTCTTGTCCTTTCCTCAGGTGATGGATGAATGTGGCCCGCCCTATGAACGGGTTTGTGGTGGTGTGGCGTTGGCGATGCTACTCGTACCTCCATGACTTGGTTCACTGGCGCCCACAGGGTAACGATAAAATGAGTTGCAGTTTCCGACCTTGTTGCGGCTAATGGGCTAATGTACTATACTTGCTCAAGAGTGCCCACCATTAGTAACAAAAAAATTAGATTTAAACACTTTAGTTCAATCTAGTTGTGTAAAAAGTGATCGTATTGCGATTAATGAATCAAACCAATGTGAATTAGAATTGAAGAAATAAACAATTGATAACATTACAATATTGTTATTTAAATGATATAAGCACTTATAGTGATTAGTAGTATTAAAATGTTTCCGTTTGATCTAACCACATAAATGTTATAGCTAAATGCTAAAAATGATTGTTTAATTTGATTTTAATTAATAAACTCGTATCCTCCATTTTGTGAGCTGAATTATTTTGATGGTTAGCGTTTTGTTTTTCTGTTCAACAATTTTTAATGGCGTAACAAAGACTTTTACACATTCTCATATCTGGCACAGATATCTGGTTGCTGAAAACCCATTTTAAACTGTAGGCACCGGTAGAATTTATCTCCTGACGTGCAAAAACTGACCACAGAACATCGAACCAAACTTTTATTGTGAATCATTTAAATAACGGCTTGATCAATGGATGTAAAAACTCGCATCTTTTTAAAATAAGTAAGGAAGGCCAGCCAACTTCAAAATCGAACGGGAGAACGAGGCTGTAGCATGAGATGAACTAATAAGTTTGTTTCAACAGCCATCTTTTCTTTTCCCATGACATGCTCACGGTTCGCGAGTAATTAATTATTCTTTTGTCTACCCATTCGTCTTACCAGCGGGTGCGCCAGATTTTTAAAGGGATTACAGAAGAGATTTGCTCGTTAATGAATTCTTGCATTTTTAAAAAGCGCTCTTTGTTTCGCTGCTTGTGTTTTGTGTCATTTATTATGAAAATTTCGTCAAAATCTTTATAACAGAGAAGAGGATGTTATTTTAGCGCGAGTACTAATAATGGTGAGAGTTATTAAAAATGTCAAGTTTTTTTTTTTTTTAATTTTTGTTCCTGACTTTTCATCTAACAAATGAAAGTACTTGATGCAAATGATTTTGCGCCATCATTCATTTTATACTATGCAGCTTTACTGTTTAAGGGCAAATATAATTTGTTATTGGTGATTTTATTAAGAGAAAGTAACATGAATTTTTAGTTTATAAAAATTGATGTTGTAAATTGTCTACAAATTAGCAGTAGTGTTGTAAACTGTATACTGTAACGTAACGAAATTTACAATGTTGCCAAGTATGCATTTCTTCAAAATATTTCATCATAAAAATAGCTACACATTTATTGCGTATAAGTCTTTAACTGTTCAAAAAGATTTTCTAACATTATTCTTCTCAATATCATCATAATCTAATAAAAAAAGTGTTCTGAATGAAAGATTCGACCTTCGCCATTAGTTAGAATAAGATGATACATTTTATTTGCATATTTTCGATCTTAAAATATATTTAGATTTTCTCTCTTAGAATATGTAAGTACTATCCGTCAAAAATACTTTGAAAGTTTGAAATATAGAAATATTCCAAACTTTTAAAGTTTTAAAAAATGTTCCAAAGTTTTACAAGTGGCTTGAGCTATGAGATAATCTATTATGCAAAATTAGCTGTTATCTTGTACATTAATTAACATAACTACTCAGTTATGTTAATTAGTGTACATTTGGCTTTTACACAGCCAACCAATACAGAAAAGAAAGGTTTCCAATTATAAGAATCGGCAAATAATTTAATGATTTCTTAAAGCACACTTCATTAGAATACCTTTTAAAAGTCTATTTAAATCATTTTAAAATGAAATATTTCTATATTCCAAAGTTTGTGTGTCTTGAGAGTTAGTTTCCGAATGGCTAGTATTGTATCTCATGTTCATTGAGTCTTGAGAGTTAGTTTCCGAATGGCTAGTATTGTATCTCATGTTCATTGATTCGATTGCATTGTAGATATGAACATTATTGTTCGGAATATACGTTATTAGGATTAGTCTCAGTTGAACTTGTTCTCGTGTTTAATAGGCTATAAATTAAATAAAATTTTTAATTTTATAAAATATAAAAAATTTGTTAATTATATTTTTAATATTTTTTAATTACATTAGGTTGGGGAAAAAGAAATCCATTATTTTCACGTGAACTTTATGTAACTTCTTTTGGATTCGCTTTGTAAAAAGGTTTAAAACAGTTTTCATGTAGATATTTAGGTCTTGCGCGTTACTACTGCTGACTTGCGGTCAACTTCGACTATTTCTGATATTTTACAGACATTTTCGACGATGCTGTATTCACATGCGAGGTGCATCTCTAACATCAAAAATAACCGAACGGAATCGACGAAACAAAAATTGTACGTAACTGGTTATTACATAGGACGATAAACACCTTTCATAATTGTAGCCACCTGGCAATCTTTTTCGCCGTTACAAGAGAAAAACGAAAATGTATCGAATTTTCTGTTTGTTGTCTTCCATTTTTAAAACCTTGTACTCGTAACTGAATGAATCAAACAAAAAACCGCAAGAGGATATTTTAGTGTCAAATGTCACCTTTCCAACGAGCATAAATCTGAAATTGTTTGATATATACCTCACGAGATATCGATCATTACAGACGTCTACCGAAAAAATAATGGGTTACTTTTTCCCCAACCTAATATTTGTTCAATTTTTCTTCACAAAGATACATTTAAAATTTATATAATAAATATGTTTAACCAGTAATTTCCTGTAGAGCAAGTTTATCTCTGTTTCGTTTTTGCTTTCTGATCTATTTATAATTCATATAATGTGAAATCGAGCGGAGGATAAAATGTATTTTATAAACATAAAAATGTACAGCTTGTTTTTATCTTCGAACAATTTCACAGTATTTTGTTTCAAGAGTAGGCACATTGAATCATTAATTATTTATTGGTTCAATTTAAAAGTATTTGTCAATATTTTTATAAAATCAGTTTTGTGATGCCTTATCTCTTGCTCGAAATTTTGAAACTTAATCTTTGGGCTTGTGTTGACGTGACAAGAAAGGAAAAATCTTAATGCATTCCTCACTTAGTTTTGTAGTAAGAGAAAGAAGAAAAGTCATTATATAATATTATACGAACATTTACCTCTTCATCAGCCAGCACTGCTACTGTATTATTGAACAAAAAAGCGGGAAAAACAATTGCTACCATTCCCTTTGCGCACAATTAACAGAGGCCTTGCTAGCAGATTTAACACCAATTCTCATTTTGGTCTCTTCACTTCACTTCAGGTTCATTCTACTTAATCCTGTTTTAAAGCCCTGCGCTTTTTGTTACTTTTTATTGCATCCCTAGTGGAACTTTTATCAAGTCGTTTTTTTAAGAAAGAAGGTAATCTGTAAAATATTTATGACGAGAGTATTTATTCAACCCACTTCTTCTATGTTGAAGAATTTATCTGTTGAGTATAGAATAAAATAGAAAAAAAAAAAAAAAAATACGAATGAAATTGCATGAAGAAAAATGAAAGATTTGGGATGATTCAAACAAGAAAATGTTCAATTCAGAGTAACTAAAATAATGAAATAATTGCACAGTTTAGTAAATAAATTTCGCTCAAAGAAATTTCATTCATTCTGGAAAAGAATTCATATTTAAGTAGTTGGTTTTATACATAAAAAGGGATATTAGCACCGAAATAAACTTAATTAATAATTTGCAGTCATTATTTCTAAAAATTATTACAGATTGGCACTCAATCCTTTTTATTGACTATATTTTTATTAATAGTTATAGCAGCGGTTGCTTAAATTTTCCTTTGTATTTGATTTTTAACAAGTTATACGAATAAATCGTGGAGTAAGACTGCTTGAATGATATACACAAGATAATTAAATTCCCCCTCCCCCCCAAAAAAACCAATAATTTTAAATATTTTTTTTCCCTTCAAGTCAATAAAATTTAAGAAAGTAGGCGAAAAGTTCTTTATTTCTGTACTATATTGGGCTGGAATTGGTTTCTTTTAAATTTTTCAATTATACCTAACAGTACTTCAAAGAAAACCAGTTAGTTCACTGCTAAGATTAGAGCATCCTGTGGCTACATGAATTCTTAAATGCCAATTATGACACGGGTCTAAAAATATACAATAAAACTTTCCCCAATAAGGCAATGCTTATCTTCACTCAGAAAAGCTATCACAGAAATTCTTGCGACAAACTAAAGTCCTTCGATGACCAACATGTTTTACTATTAAGACTCTCATTTATCTCAGCATTTATGAATCTGATGCTGAGGCATTAAGAGCAATTGGCGAGTATTTAAGAGGCTTAATTGGACCTTCGGTGTCTTACATGTTTATTTGATATAAAGGTTCATTTTTGGACTGAATTACATCATGATTTATCATGATTCCAATAAATTGTTACACATATCTTGTGCTAAAGACTTCATAACAAAAATCTAGAATAATTAATTTTCCATGGACCCCCTAATGATACCAGAGGGAGCCTGGGGTTTCGTAGGGACTATTTTGGAAATCACTGTTGTTGAGCAACAAAGACAACATTTAATTGTCACATCGAGGTCTTTCATTATTTTGTCAAGTTTTATAGCTTGTTTGCTATGCCTAGGCTATTTTATTCTTAATTTAACTTGCCAATATAGCTTTTACTCTGTTTAGGAGCTACGTTCCAAGTATTTTGATTAGCGAAATAAAATTACGTTTTCTTTCGAAACATTTACACTTTAACACAGCATATTTACAATACGTCGCTAATTGGGATGCCAAGTCTAATTTAATTTTTTGATTCACTTACGTCTTTTGTTTAACATTACTGGCACATGTGTAACATTTTCCTTCTTTAGTTAAGTCCTAAACTCTTTATAAAGATACCTAAACTTCATAAGTTAATTTTATAAAGATTTAAAAGGAAATTCCTGGCTTCTACAAGAAAAATCTCGCATTATATCCGACTTATTTTAGCATAAATATTGTTAGAAATTATATATAGTGTTATGGAGTTATACTTTCAACCTAAAAAATAATATACAAGTATTTTTTCAGCTAGTGAAAGTGAAATATAAAAATGTAAGTCATATAAATTTGAAAATATTAATTTTTCCTCTTTTATTTTAGGTGGAGAGTATTATACCTAAATGGTTTTCATGTTGCTGAAATTTTTAAAAATAAATTAGCATCATTTTTTTAAAAAGTGAGTAGTTTGTTTTCTTTATGTTATCGCTACTGTAACGCTTTAGTTTTTATAAAAGTCTAGAAAAAATGAATTAATTTTTAACTGAAGCTCAGTTTCAAAACTTATGTAAATATTTTGGAAATACTTCAATGCATCCAATCAAAATATTTATGTAATGATTGTCGATTTTTAGTTTTCCCGGACTTCCTGTGTACCAATTTTGTAGTGTAGCAATGGTTGATTGCACTACGGTCATTAAAATCATTATTAACGCATCTTTTTAAAAATTGTGATCTTTATTTTAACTAGAATAATTACTATTTTGTTATCGTCTAAAATGTCCTTATGATTTTGTGAAGGAAGACAATTTTAATCCTTATTATTTAAGTATGTCATGGTCATAATATCAATGTCTTTTAGAACTCTTGATGACTTGTATATTGATGAATATAAATCGCTTGCTATATTCTATAAATAAAATTCATTGACGCTACTGGGCAAAATATAAGGAAGCTCTATTATTTTTTTTTCAAAACTAAGTAAAAAGTTTATACAAAATTTTATGAAAATGTTACACTTCATCAAATTTTATTTAAGTAAACGATATTATTTTGTGTACAGTAAAATAAATATTATTGAACAGTGAATTTGACTTCATCATTGATAAATTTGAGGAATATAGAAATGTGTTTTCATTTTATTTCTGGAGGAAGAAAAATAGAAAATTTGAAGTATTAATCTCTGCAAAGTTGTGTTCTCCCAAAATTTAGAACAACTTGGGATTAATTTCAAAACCCTGTTCCGTAGGTAAATATTGAAAATGATTTATGTAAAATTTTAAGCTTAAGAAGATATATTAGTTATAAAATGGTATGACATTTTTGGACGACATATTTGCTATGACATATTTGGGAATTATGCATGTCTTGTTGTGGAAAGCCGTCACTTTCATGCCTGGAATGCGGAGTTAAATGTTAACTCAATCGAAGCCTACTCGCTGGTGCGATCTGGAGATAAGTTTTCCGCTTATGTGTTGACCTCGTCAATTGTCTGAGCGGCACATGAGTGGCAAACTTATTTAACTTGATTTAAAATAACTATCGGATTGTTGTACGTTGTAGCTTCAGTTAACAAAAATAAGCAACCAGAAAAAACTAAATTAAACTAACCTAGTGTTTGCATTTTCTAATCAACATATTTTTTGTATAGTGAATTGATCGACAATGGACTGAGATGACATAAGTATAAAATGAGAAAAAAATTGGAACTACATTGATATCCCCCAAATCAGAAATTTGGCGACTTTTTTTCTTGCCAAGCCAAATACCTGTTTTTGGCGCCTTTTTTCTCGCCAAGATGGATTCTCGCTAAATACAAATAATTAATAAAAAAATAAACTTAAAAAAAAAAAAACTCAAAAGATGGTACGAAATACAAGAAAATACTGAATTTGACAACAGCAAAAACCTAAAAGCTGAAAAAATCTAAATTGGCAACACCAAAATAAAAAACAGCAACTCTAAAAAGTCCGTAGGGAGGGCCAGCCAGATTTGGCGCTTAATTTTTTGGGGGGGGGGGTATATCAAACTTGTTCCAAAAAATTAAGAAAATAGAATGAAAGAAAACGTTGCAGTAAGAATGCATATTCAATGCTTCTCTCTTCTGCTTTTAATTTGTGAATTTATTTTATATTAAATATTTAAAACTCTTATAAAATTACGAGCATCAATTAATTTGTTTCGGAAGAATTATCTTATTTTTAATGTACTTCGAAATCCATGATTCACATTCATAAGGTAAATTTTATGTTCATCTATTATACTTAAAATTCTTTAGTTGTCCTGTTATTTGAAAAAAAAAAAAGGGATGATGTCACCCTAATTGTGTGTGTTTCTTAAGAAATGTCCAACTTTCAGATGAGATTTACCAAAAGTATTGTTCTCTAAGGTTTTTCCTTTGTAAAAATGGATGTCGTTGCTTTCATTTGCATGTAATTCATGCTGTCAAATTGCTCAGCTTCCTGCTTTAGTGTCACTTTTTCCTTATTCAAATTTGAATTTGTCGGATGTGTATGTTGAAAATAAAATTATGAATGTTGCCTGCTGTAAATGTAATAATAAAAGGGAAAGATATGATTTGAATTCAAAAGTTATTTTAACTTAAAATAATACGGAATAAATTGGTGGATTTCTATTTTTTTTAGCTATATTGTTGACTAGCGAAAATACTATTTTTATTTTCAAGAAAAAAGAATATTAATTAAAAATTTAACTGCTGTTTTTTATATTTTCGATACAATCAAGGGAGAAATAGAAAATCATGAATTCACTGAAATAAAACTTAGTTGCGTGTTGAAAACTTTAGATTCATTACTAAACAACTTTATTTTAAGTAATTAATAAATATCTTGAGTCAGTCAAACGAACTTATTCCTTCTTTGAAGAAGCAATTTTAGAGCTCCTACTTGACCACATTCTATTCCTTTTTTTTTTTATATATATTTATCTATTATAGAGTTTTTATCATTTTTAATGACAAGAATTTGTGGAACACCTCTTCAGAAAGGAAGATGTCCAGTTTGATTCTCGCCACTGCTGTTTTTATATTTTCGATACAATCAAGGGAGAAATAGAAAATCATGAATTCACTGAAATAAAACTTAGTTGCGTGTTGAAAACTTTAGATTCATACTAAACAACTTTATTTTAAATAATTAATAAGTATCTTGAGTCAGTCAAACGAACTTATTCCTTCTTTGAAGAAGCAATTTTAGAGTCCCTACTTGACCACATTCTATTCCTTTTTTCTTTGGTTTATTTATCAATTGATAAACTCTGATAATTGATCTGAAAAAATGATAAACTCTCTGTTTATCATTTTTAATGACAAGAATTTGGGGAACACCTCTTCAAAAAGGAAGATGTCCAGTTTGATTCTCGCCACTATTTATTCTACAACCTGACTCTGACTTCGATTGGACTGCATATTGTATGCTCTTATGTTAAAATGGGTGCCGGGATGTTTTCCAGGTTTCCTCCCTTGCTACACATGAATACAACACTTCACTTGTGAACGAATCCTATTGAACAATAATATGTGACCGATGCTTAAATGTTTTAAAAACAATCCTCCACTGTTATGCTATGCTCTATGCGGTATCAAATTTAATGTCAAATACTCAGATAGTAATAAAATTATCTAATTCATATTTCCTTATGACTCGTTGCAATGCTATGCTATGCCACGATGTTATCCCTACTTTTATGGCCCATCTTGAAGGAAACAGGATCATAAAACTGATTCTTCACCGCTTAAACTGAAGAACAAGTAAATCTTCCGTTTTTTTATTATCGAATTCTTTTCAATTAGCGTCCCCTCCTTTGTGATGTCCCGTCGGTTTGTCGAGTAGAGACTTTCAGAACGATGACTTCTTAACGGTACATGCTCCAGTGATGCTGGGAATTCTATTCTGTCTTCCCTCGACTCGCGCAGTCCAGGTCAGTTGAGGTCACGCTCTCGCGTGGGCCTCTTTGCACCAATTTTTCTCTACTCTGAAATTCGAATCTTAGACGCCCAAGAACAGGTTCGTTTCCAAATTTGAATCGTAACTATTTTTTTTAAAAAATAATTTGGAGTTAGATTTTTATTTTAGTTTAAAATATTCTGTTCGCAAATTTTCTCTGGAAAACTTAAATCCTCTCTATTCATGCCAAATATTCTGGCAAATTTTGATATAAAGAAATCTGGCACAGATTGTCTTGTCTTTCAGATCATAAAATCAGTGTAACTATCATTGACCTTTGATGGAATTAATTCCGTAATATTTTTGATAGTTGGGCAGAAGCATTCAAAAAAACGGAGCTTTGAAATCTGAATTTTCATACAAAATTTGATTTGAAGTTTGTCATAAATGACGGAATTCTTCTATGAAGTCCGCATACTTTCCACCAATCTTGAATAAGCATGAATTCTAATTAGTAATACTATGTGTTTGCTGATTGCTTTTCAGATATGTTAAATATAACTTCTCTGGCAGATTTGATTGTAAAAGACAATGTTTTTATCTCTTCCGTTTATTAATCACTAGGATCAAACCCAAATTGATCCAGTCAGCAGAATGCAATCTTATTACAAGGTTACGGTTACGATAGTTTATAGAAATGGCATTATGTAATCATAGGCTTTGAGATTGGCAAAAAAATATGTGTATTTATATATATGCGTATTTGTTACAAATATTTCTTTTTATCAATACATCCTTCTATTTGTATACAAAAGTACCATTGTATGATCTTAAGATTTACCTTCGTTTTTATTTTAGAGTTAAAAGATTATTTTTACTATTAAGTGTCTTGCTGTTAAAAATCTTTTTCGCTTTTTACATGAATATTTCAATTAAGTAAGGGGGAAAAAATCCAGATTATTTTTTATTATATATATTGCTGTAAGACTAGATTGCCCTTTTTCATTATTAATAAAGGAACAACACAGTCTTAAGTAATATATTAGTAATCGAAAATAATTTCTAATTGTTACAAGATTTATTCAACTCGTTTCAGAACTACAATTTTATGAACCAGAATGAGAAAATGTTTTCATTCTTTCTCAATTTTATTGTGACAAATTGAAATCTTTAATTTTTCGGCTTTCCCGAGGGATTTTTTCCCCCCACTATAAATTTAGAATTTAATCGGTGTTTGGTGTATATTTTTTTTGACAGTCACAAAATTGGTTACTTAATGCTTTCTCGTATACAATTCTACGGCTACCGACAACTTATTTTAAACATAACACATTTAGAATGAAAATCGAACCCAGGCTTTTTAACTGAATCTGGATTGCTTATCGTTAAACCACAAGCTAAGCACTTAAAAAAAAAAAAAAAAAAAAAAAAAAAAAAAAAATTAGAATTATAAATTTTAAAAGAAGTTGGAAACACAAACGTTAAATAATTCGTGAAGTAATCATTTCATAAGTTTTATTTACAGTTTCGTTGAAAACAGGTTTAACATTTTCACTTAAAAATTCGCTTAACTAAGACGCGAGTAACTTTCTTACACCGCAGACGATTTACCGGAACATAACTAACTGCGTTTTTGTAAACACCATTCCTGTGGAACCTAACAAAGAAAATAAATGCTTCATGTTTTGTTTGTTTTGTTCTGGCCCGGAGGTTCTCGCGTTTATTGGACCCTTCGTGCCGTCTTTATTTTTTATTTATTTTCTCCACCCTTATGCTCCCCTATCCCATTCTTCCGAGAGCATTCCTTTCAGCGTTTTTCTCCTTTTTTTACCCAACCATTCTTGGTCAGTGGTGCTAGACTTGCATGTTTATCTGGGAAGTACACGTCTGGAAATGTTTCCCCTAGAGTGCCCCCATGAACGTCTTCTCTTTCTTGCATTTTTCTGCCTTTAAATGTGTGCAACCTCGGTTGGAAGGAAGCAATAAAATTACTTTTCTCGTTTTGGCGTGACTTTTTTTTCCTTTCATGACTTACATTGTTAAATGAATTACTGTTAAATAATCACGTGTTTATTTTCTTCACTCGTTGAGTTAAATGTTAGTCTCAATCACAAAACGCTGTAGTTGAAGTTAACAGATTTTTGAAAACTTCATCGCGATTGTTCGAATAAGGTAAAATTTGTGCTCAATACTATGATTATTACTAATTCAAATACGATTTTTTTTGCTTTAAAAACTTCTTAATTTAAGGCTAAAATTCATTATATTGTGTCTATTAATATTTTCTACACTTACTGACTGACTGCTACTACCACTCAGTATCAATAGAAAGAATAATTTACTCAATATATATATGTTGCACAAATTATTTAATATGTTAATATGGATCGATTGATTTAACTGCATATCTATTGGTTTATTCCATTCCGAATATAATATTTAACAAGTTTACTTTCCCTCGGAATAAAAAAAACTAATGATATCAGTGAATCTAATTGAGGTAAATTATGAAAAATATTAGCTGAATTTTTTTGAGCGGGCAAAAAAATCAATAACTTTATAAAAAAAAATACTAAAATGAAGCATTATTCAACTTTTTCATTATCTATATTTAATAATTTTTTTTACGATTATAACCCATTGTAATATCTATAGTTATAAATTCAATAAGCGAATATAAGTGTTCATAAATTCTTAATTTATTATCTTTTAAATTAAATAATATTATTTTGTAAACGTGAAGAAATTTCGAAAATTAAGCACTTTGTGTATGGATATACGTGTGAGACAATGTTTTTTACAAGAATTAATAGAAAAAAAATATAATGCTCTTTCCCTTCCTCCCTTCTCTCTATTTCTCTCTCTGT